>JAWRVF010001690.1:0-50387 GCA_036785485.1 Physcomitrellopsis africana | reverse complement strand
CATCTTTGGACCTTTGGGACATTGTAGATGAAAGTGAAGACCCTCCATGCATAGATGCAAGTATTAAGGAGAAAAAGGACTTTAAAAGACGTGAAAAGAAGGCTTTTGGCATGATTGCCACAAATGTGGATGAAGCCAACTTTTCAGACATTATCCATTGCAAAGGACCAGCGGAAGCATGGAAGACTCTTTGCAACATTTATGAGAGCAAGAACTTGTCCAACATCCTTTTTACAAGGAGGAAATTCTTCACTTGCAAGATGGAAGAAGGTGAAGACCTTATGGCTCACGTCAACAAGGTAAAGGCTCTTGCAAATCAACTAGCTATTGTTGATAAACCTTTAGAAGATGGTGATATTGTCATGACCTTGCTCGTGAGCCTTCCGGAGTCTTATAACTATCTTATAGTAGCATTGGAGTCCATCAAGTTGAAGGAGCTTACAATGGACTATGTGACGGCAAGACTTGCACATGAAGTGACCAAAAGGAAAGAAAAGGAGCATCAAAGTGAAGACTCGGCTCTCTTCTCAAGACAAGGTAAACGTTGTTGGGTAGAGAGAATTCGCCTTGGAAAAACGCCGGGTTCCTAGCTGCTACTAGAACTTGCAGGGAATATCAGAGGAAGCCGTGCAAGTATGTTCTATACTTGCACAATATTTCTTCAAGCTTTCAAGTTATACTTGTATTATACTTGTACGAGTCTTATACAATTATAAAGTATAAATACTTGAAAAATACTTATACAAATACTTGTATAAATACTTGTATAAATCCTTGATATAATACTTGTATAAATACTTGTATAAATCCTTGGTATAATACTTGTACAAATACTTGTACAAATATTATGTATAATACTTGTAGAATACTTATAGAATACTTGTATAAATACAAGTATATATACTTGTATAAAAAGTATTAGCAAAGTATGTATGTATTCAAGTATACCTCAAAATACAACCGCATATGAGGAATACAAGTTATACAACAAACTGAAACTAAATAAATCACTAAAAATTCATCCAAAGGTCGAATCAAGCGTGCTTATAGCCTATGGAAAGCCAATCATCCATTGTAAAACATATCAAAATTTCACAAATAGATGACTTACCATTTAAAAGTTATGGCTAAAAGAAGTAGGCGCTTAAATTTCCAAGCAAATGCAAAGGCAGCAAAGCTCCTCTTCACTTCAGCCTTTGTTGTGACCACTTCCCTTCTCCAAATTAGACATGCAATAGCTTTTTAGAAAACATGATCCATCATCTAGTTTGTTTCCAAATTCCTCGCATGCATGCTCTCAAACTCAGATTTTGTAGAAGCAATGATTCTACTCTTCAAACCCTAGCAACAATTTGCCCTCTTTGACACTTCACGGCTCATAAAACTTTCATCAAAGCTCCAAATGTATTGATTTTTGTTTTTGTAGAAAGCTTACATAAGCTTCTGTAAGCACCTAAAATATCAAAAGGATTGAAGAGACTGTCCGACTTGGGTGGTTGAACAAAATCTCTGCCCCTCTTCGTCGGGTGGCAGCAAACCCTTTCCCACTCTCAAGCTCACAACTTTTGCTCTTTAACTCCAAATGCTACAAGAAATGTCTTGATAGATAGCTAGCACAATTTTCCACACTCTATATAAATTTCATCAAGAAAGAGTTGAAATCTAACTTGCAGTGGCAGCTCAAAGTTTTGCCCCTCTTCGTCGGGTGGCAGCAAACCTCACACTACTAAAACAAGCATAACTTTTTGTTCACAACTCCAATACAAGCAAGTGAGTAGGTTCTAGAATTCTCACAACTTGAAGAACACACCCATCAATTTTCACTACAAACAATTCTATCTCCTCGGAGCTATCTCTCTCCAAAGTTCACTATTCAAAAACTCCCTTTTCTCTCTCGGTCTAACAAGAGGAGTATATCTCCCTTTTTTTCTATAATAGACTATGAGACGCCCACATGGGCAGCCAAATCGTATTGGATGGGCCTTATTCACCCCATGCTCTTCTTTCTTACCCTTCATAAGGTCCATTCTACCTCAAAAGTCAACAAGAAAGGTAAAACAACCTTTACCTTTCTTCTAATTACAAAAGAGTCTATTCTAGGATATAAATAAGATAAGAACAAAACAAATAGCCATCTTAATTCACTAATTAAGTGGCTATAATAAATCCTCTCCTTATAATATCTTCTAAAATAACCTCTAGCATTCACACATATATTAACAATAGATACAAGATTTTTCATATTTTTATACACTGCACGTAAATGCAGTATGACAACGTACCTATTCAAACCAACATGACAATGGAAGGAGTAACGTGAAAACTTGCTTCATTTGCGGAAAATCAGGTCATTTTGCAAGAAATTGCTACAAGGCCAAGAAAGGAGACAGAGAGAATGCTAACAATGCACATGATGAATTTGGAGGAGATGACTTTGCATTCATGGCAAGTGAAGGCACTTCTATGGCTGCCATGTCTAAGTGGATTATTGATTCGGGTGCTACCAAGCACATGACTCCATACAAGTGTTCTTTTAACACTTATGAAGAAATTCCAGTAACAAATGTTTGGTTAGGAGACAATGGCATGGTACAAGCTATTGGAATTGGCTCCATTGTGGTGGAGATTGTTGTGAAGAATGAAACCAAGAGGATCAGATTGAAAGAAGTCTTACATGTGCCAAAGATGAAGAAGAATCTTCTTTCGGTGAGCAAACTTGTGTCAAGTGGTTGTAAGGTTCAATTTGATATGAATGGATGTTTTGTGAAGACATTGGATGGAGATAATGTTTTAAAGGGCTTTAGAGATGGCAACCTTTACATTCTCAATTGTAAGAAGGTGAATGGAGTTGAAGTAGCAGCATTTGCTGAATTTCCAAAAGATGAAGACAAGTTTGGAATTTGGCATCGACGCCTTGGTCATTTGAATGCCAAAAGCATGAAGGAGCTCAAATCTATGGTAGTTGGCTTAGATCATGGTCAATCATACAACAATGCCACGACTCTAGCTTGTGAAGGTTGTATTCAAGGCAAGCATTGAAGTATCTTACTCAAGTCGAATAAGAACACGCAGCAAAGAAGATTGAAGAAACACACAAGATAACAAGTATATGAGACAAAATCAGCAAGGTTCACACAAAAGGAAGTGTGAAATGAGATGACTCTCTTCAAACACTCTGAGACAGCAGGGTCACACTCCCAATTGTCATTCCACCTTTCGACTGACCACACGTCCCTTGGCAGATCCGCTGGCATCTGCTGCACTTTATATACATTCCCATGCCATGTACTAATGACTTTTACCTATTATTTGGATATTCCTTAGTAGATCTTTTATCCTCTTGACTTTGACTTTTGATCTTTGACCGCATCCTATATCCGTAGGATGCCCTTTCTATATGCCAAGAGTCAACTCTTTGACCATTAGCAACTTATCGAAGGTAATATCTTCTACAAGGTAGTTTATTCTACTTTTATTATTACTTATTTTACTATTTTTTTTTACTTTTACCAAGCACATTGACATTTAACATCACTTCATATGAGAGAAAATTGAAATGGGAGTAATTGACTTGAAGTATTGTGCAACGGAAGACATGCTTGTTGATTTCTTAATCAAGGCATTGATAAAGGATAGGCATCATATGTTGACAAAGACATTAGATTTGAAAGTCTTTGATAATAGCAAAGTGGGAGTATTAAGATAAATAGATAATATTAAAAGTAGAATAAGTTACCAAGTAAAAGATATTATCTTAGATAGATTGCTAATAGTCAAAGGGTTATCTCTTGATAATTAGAAAGGCCATCCTATGCATATGGTAAGGCCAAGGGCCAAAGAAATAATGTCAAGAGGATAAAAGATATCCTAAAGAATATCCAAAGATTAGGTAAGAGTATAAAGTATATGCCATAAGAAATACTTGAGGTAGGTGAGACGTCAAAGTATTTTATGGGCATAATGGATATGCTAAAGGCATAAAGTGTTGTGGAAAATAGATAATAGTAGAATAAGTTATTAATGGTCAAAGTTTTGACTCTTGGGATGTGGAAGGACTATCCTATGGATTAGTCACAAGAACAATAGCCTCGAGAATATGTAAGAGCATACAGAATATGCTAAGAGATGTCTTGATGGTAGGTGAGATGTAAAAGGATGTCTTAATAGTAGGTTGGATGAATGTAAGAGAGAATGGATGGAAGTTGTCTATTAGGGCAGCAACCTATAAGTAAAGGGTGTTGGAAGTGAGAGTTATCTCATTCCGCACTTCTCTTTGTGAGCAACCTTGCTGATGCTAAGTGTTGTGGCTTCTAACTTCTAGTTTTTTAACAGGTTATGGACCCACTCACATTTGCTTGTGAATTTTAGAAGTTTTATGAAGTCTTTATTGTTGTGTGGAATAGGTCTTATGGTGTTTGCTAATGTTAGAGTTTGTATGATCTTAGCTTATATTATGGCAAGAAGACGTTCTGATTCGTAAGCTTAGAGATCTCTAACATTGCTTTGTGGGTTCTTATCTCCTTGGATAGTGAGTTTAAGACCATTGTGAAAGACCTTGATAGTGTCTTTGTGTTATTAAAGTTGTTTCATTAACCTTGTGCTTTTCATTAAATAGTGAGTTCAAAGAGTGGAAGAACTTGATTGAGAGGTTCATAAGAGTGCATATACTAATTAAAAGCTTTAGAAGATCATTTGAGAGTGCTTTGAGTGAGAAATCACTCTTTTATTCACAAGAGGATATTCTAAGTTTCTACTAGTGCAAATTTGTTTTTGGTGATTTTTGATCACATAGAAACTTCTTTTTTCAATATTCTTTGATACACTACTTCTTAGAGATGGTTTTTAATGAGGGTGAAGGTTTGAAAGTGATTAAGAAGTTTAGAGGTGATTTGTGAGCATGAAAGTGATATGAGAGTGGCAAATCAGATTTGAGACATTTATATACTTTATTGGACTTGTGAGAAGTCTTAGAAGTGAAGTTGAGAGTGTTTTGAGAGTGAAAACACTAGTTTATTCACAGAGAGGTCATTTTGAATTTGTAAGGCAGCAACACCTTGTTGCTGATTTTGAGAGCTTTAGGACTACTTCTCTTGATCTTTTTTGACACATTTCTTTCTTAGATATGGCTTCAAGTGAGAGTGAAGGCTTGAGAGCAATTGAGAAAATTAGAAGAATGAATTTCTACCATAGAAAGAAAGAAAAGGAGCATCAAAGTCAAGACTCAGTATTCTATTCATATCAAAGAAGGGGCAATTATTCAAATCAACGAGGTAATGTCAAAACTTGCTTCAATTGTGGCAAAGTAGGACATTTTGCTCGAAATTATTACAAAGGCAAAAATATGCACAAGAAGAATGCAAATAGGTTGCAAGATAATTTTGGAGGAGAAGATTTTACATTCATGGCAACAAACAAAACCTCTATGGATGCCATGGCATGATGGATTGTAGATTCACATTGTTCCAAGCATATGACATCTTATTTGACACTTATGAGGCTATTCCAGCATTAAATGAGGTCTTGGGAGATAATAGCATATTTGAAGCCATTAGAATTGGCTCTATTATGGTGGAGGTGGTTCTGAATGGACAAACCAATAGGATAAGAATCAAAAACGTTCTCCATGTACCCATAATGAAGCAAAATCTACTTTCGGTGAGTGAACTTGTGATGGGAGGTTTTATGGTTCAATTCAATATGCATGGATGTTTTGTGAAAACATTGAGTAGAAACATGGTTGCTAACGGCTCTAGAAAACAATATTTATATTATCTCGATTGTAAGAAGGTAAATGGAGTGGAGGTGGCTGCATCAAATGAAGCCAAGTTGAATACATGGCATCGTCACCTTGGCCATTTGTATATGAAGAGCATGATAGAACTCAAGTCTATGGTAAGAGATTTGGATCTTGGTAAAATAAGCCAAAATGCAATACAACTTGAATGTGAAGGATGCATACAAGGTAAACAACAAGGGGCTTCATTTCCAAGTGGTATAGCAATACATGCTACAAAGTTATTGGAGATTGTCCATTCTGATGTATGTGGACCTATGAAGACCACAAGTATTGGAGGAGCAAGGTAGTTCCTCACTTTTGTTGATGATTTTTCAAGAAAGGCTTGGATCTACATTCTTAAAGCCAAAAGTGAGTACTTGTAGAAGTTCAAGGAGTTTAAAACACTTGTTCAAAAACAAAATGAATGCAAGATCAAAATGCTACATATGGACAATGGTAGTGAGTATATATCTGAGGAATTTGATATTTATTTGAAGAATGAAGGAATTGCTAGACAAACAACTACTGCACAATTTGGTGTTGCTGAAAGGGAAAATAGAAGCATTGTAGAGATGGAAAAGAGCATGCTTCATATTCAAAATCTTGGTTATGAATTTTGGGCGGAAGCTATGGTGAATGCAATATATACGAGGAATAGGTGTCCAACAAGTGCTCTTGCATCAATGACATCTTAAGAAGCATGGAGTGGGAGACAACCTTGTATTTCACATTTGAGAACCTTTGGATGCATTGCATATGTAAAGACACCAACATGTATGAAGTCTAAACTTGATGCAAATGGAACAAAATGTGTGTTCTTAAGATACTGTGAAGGTACCAAGGCATATAGGCTAATGTGCTTGGATAGCAGTAAGATCATCAAAAGTTGTGATGTTGAGTTTTTAGAACATAAGAATACTTGTGAGCATTTAGAGATGTGTCCAAGTGGGAATAATGGTGTGTTTGTGGACACATCTTTAAATTCAGTAAAGATAGAAGAAACTAAAGCCAATGAAGATAGTAGAGATGTATATCAAAGAAAAGAGCTTAAGGAGATCGATAAGATGAAAGCTTCTACAATTGTTGGAACAAGCAATGAAGAAAATAAAGATAGTGGAGGTATGAGTGAACATGAAAAGCCACATAAGATTGAAAAGATGAAAGCTTCAATAATTGGTAAAAACAAAATAGAAGAAAATGATGATATGAAGGATTATGATGATAATAATGATGATGATGATAAAGAATATATACCTTTGAATGAAAAAAGACAAGTTATAAGAGAGAAGAAAGTTATGAAAAAAGGTGAATGTTCATCTTCAAATGAAAGAAGATATCCTTTAAGAGAAAGAAAACCACTTGGTGAATGGTGGAAGAATCATATCTTTTCTCAAGAAAATGAAGAACATGCTAATGCTGCATTTGTTTGTGATTCATTGACATTATGTAATACAATGAAATCTATAGATGCTATAAAGTGGAAGAAGCCATAGATGAAGACTAGAAATCTCTCTTGAATAATGGAACATGGAAATTAATTCAACTTCCATGAAATTAAGCTTCAATTTGTTCAATGGACTTAGATGGCAATGAAAATGGCTTTCTTGAATGGAAAGTTTGAAGAAGATATTTATATGGATTTGTTTGTAAAGATAAGTAACACCTTATTTGAGATGCAAATAATGGAAGGTCATATACTCTTGGTTGGAGTGGGAGCAATTGTATGGATGGCTAAGAGACAATAATAACTACAAGGTCCTCAACCGAGATGGAGTATATGCCAACAAGTCATATTGCAATGGAAAGAATTTGATTAAGATAAACTCTAAAGGCCATTGAATGTTATTTCATAAGGAAAAGGATTAGAATGGGAGTGCGTGACATAACATATTATGCTATGTAAGACATGATTGTTGATTAAAGTATTAATGAAGGATAGACATCACATGTTAACATAGGCATTAGATTTAGAAGCCTTTGACAAATAGCAAAGTAGGAGTATTGTGGAAAATAGATAATAGTAGAATAAGTTGCTAATGGTCAAAGGATTGACTCTTGGGATGTGGAAGGACTATCCTATGGATAAGTCACAAGAACAATAGCCTCGAGAATAGGTAAGAGCATACAAATTATGCTAAGAGATGTCTTGATGGTAGGTGAGATGTAAAAGGATGTCTTAATCGTAGGTTGGATGAATGTAAGAGAGAATGGATGGAAGTTGTCTATTAGGGCAACAATCTATAAGTAAAGGGTGTTGGAAGTGAGAGTTATCTCATTCCACACTTCTCTTTGTGTGCAACCTTGCTGATGCTAGGTGTTGTGGCTTCTAACTTCTAGTTCTTTAATACAAAGGGTATGCTAAAGGCATATAGGATATGCTAAAAGTATATTATATATGCCAAAGGCATATCACTATAGAAGATAAGATGCCAAAGGATATACTTGGTATATCCTTTGATGAATGTAAAAGTTAAAGGATGGATATTGTCGTTAAGGGCAGCAACCACCACCTATAAGTAATGGGTGTTGGAAGAGAGAGTTATCTCATTCCACACTTCTCTTATGTGCAACCTTGCTGATATCTACTTATTTGTGTTATGCTTATTGTGTTTCTTTAATAGGGATATTGTCGATGAGAGTGAAGATCCTACAAGCATAGATGCAAGCCTTAAGGACCACAAGGACTTTAAAAGACATGAAAAGAAGGCTTTTGGCATGATTGCCAGCAATTTAAATAAAGCCAACTTTTCTCACATTATCCATTGCAAAGGACCAGCAGAAGCATGGAAGACTCTTTGCAACATATATGAGAGCAAGACCTTATCCAACATTCTCTTCACAAGGAGGAAATTCTTCACTTGTAAGATGGAAGAAGGTGAAGACCTTATGGCTCATGTTAATAAGGTAAAGGCCCTTGCAAACCAACTAGCAATTGTTGATAAGCCTTTAGAAGATGGTGATATTGTCATGACCTTACTCATGAACCTTCCTGAGTCCTACAACTACCTTATTGTAGCATTGTAGTCTATCAAGTTGAAGGAACTTACAATGGACTATGTGACATCAAGACTTGTACATGAAATAACCAAAAGAAAAAAAAAAGAGCATCAAAGTAAAGATTCGGCTCTCTTTCCAAGACAAGGCAAAGGTACCTATTCCAACTAACGTGACAATGTGAGAAGCAATGTAAGAACTTGCTTCATTTGTGGAAAACCGGATCATTTTGCACAAAATTGCTACAAGGCTAAAAAAGGAGAAACAAAGAATAGTAGCAATGCACGTGATGAAATTGGAGGAGATGATTATGCATTCATGGCAAGTGAAGGCACCTCTATGGCTGCCATGTCCAAATGGATCATTGATTCGGGTGCTATCAAATACATGACTCTATACAAGTGTTCATTTGACACTTATGAGGCAATTCCAGTAACAAAGATTTGGTTAGGAGACAATGGCATGGTACAAGCCATTGGAATTGGCTCCATATTGGTGGAGATTGTTGTGAAGAATCAAACCAAGAGGATCAAATTGAAAGAAGTCCTACATGTACTAAAGATGAAGAAGAACCTTCTTTCAATAAGCAAACGTGTTTCACATGGTTGTAAGGTACAATTTGATATGAATGGATGCTTTGTGAAGACATTGCATGGAGATGATGTTTTGAAAGGCTTTAGAGATGGCAATCTCTACTTCATCAATTATAAGAAGGTGAATGGAGTTGAAGTGGCAGCATTTGCTGAATTTCCACAAGATCAAGACAAGTTTGGTATTTGGCATCGACGCCTAAGTCATTTAAATGCCAAAAGTATGAAGGAGCTCCAATCAATGGTAAGTGGCTTAGATCTTGGTCAATCGTATATAAATCTTACTTGTAAAGATTGTATTCAAGACAAACAACAAAGAGCTTCATTTCCAAGTGGAGTTGCAACATGTGTAAGCAAGTTGTTGGAGATTGTGCATTCGGATGTTTGTAGACCTATGTAGATGCCATCAATAGGAGGAGCAAGGTACTTTGTCACCTTTATTGATGACTTTTCAAGGAAGATGTGGATTTTCATCCTCAAAGCCAAAAGTGAGTGTTTTTCAAGGTTCAAGGAGTTTAAAGCACTTGTGGAGAAGCAATGTGAGTGCAAGATCAAGGTATTGTGCACGGATAATGGAGGTGAGTATTTGTCAAATTATTTTGATGAGTACTTGAAGATTCAAGGTATTGCAAGACAAACCTCCACTCCTTACACTCCACAACAAAATAGAATTGCTGAATTGCTGAATTGGGCGGAAGCCGTGGTAAATACAATGTATACAACGAATAGATGTTCTACAAAAGCACTCACATCAATGACCCCACAAGAAGCTTGGATTGGGAGAAAACCTTGTCTTGCATACATGAGGACTTTTGGATGTATTGCTTATACAAAAGTACCAGATTGTATGAGGTCCAAATTTGATGCAAAAGATACAAAATGTGTGTTTGTTGGATATTGTGAAGGTACCAAGGCATATAGGCTTATGTGTTTAAATACCAAGAAGATCATCAAAAGTCGTGATGTTGAATTTTTAGAGCATAAGAGTGCTTGTGAGCACTTGGAGATGTGTCCAAGTGGAAATAATGGTGTGTTTGTGGACACATCTTCAATTTAGCAAAGAAAGAAGAAGAAGATGAAGACAATAAAGATAGTAGAGATTTGAATCAATATAAAGAGCCAAAGAAGATGAAGAAGAAAGTGTATGCAATTTGTAAGACTAACAATGAAGAAGTTGAAGATTATGATGATGATGATGATTAGGAAAACCAACCTTTGAGTGAGAAAAGACAAACTTCAAAAGAAAAGAAGGTTGGAAGAAGCCATGGAATACATTAAGATGAATCTTCTTCAAATGAAAGGAGATATCCTACAAGAGAAAGAAAATCACTTGATAAATGGTGGAAGAATCATATCTTTCCTCAAATAAATGAAGAACATGCCAATATTGCACTTCTTGCTGATCCATTGAGTTTATGTGATGCAATGAAGTCCACGGATGCATTAAAGTGGGAGGAAACCATAGAATACGAGTACAAATCTCTCATGGATAATAGAACATGGGAATTGACTCAACTTCCACCAAATCGATCTTCAATTGGTTGTAAGTGGGTGTTTAGAACCAAGAGGGATGCAATGGGCAATGTTATAAGATATAAGGCAAGATTAATTGCCAAAGGATACTCACAAGTTGCTAGTGTTGATTTTAATGAGACATATATTCTCGTGGCCAAATTCACCACTATTAGAACCATTGTGGCAATTAGGGCAGCAATGGACTTGATAATACATCAAATGAATGTGAAGACAGCTTTCTTGAATGGAGAATTAGAAGAAGACATCTTTATGGATCAACCTTAAGGATTTGTTGAAAAAGGCAAGCAACATCTTGTTTGTAAGTTAAAGAAATCCTTGTATGGACTCAAGCAATCATCAAGGGCATGGTATCAAAGAATTGATACATTCTTTGTTAATGAGGGATTTGTAAGGAGTGAGGCTGACCATTCTATGTATGTGATACAATCAAAAGAATTCTTGTTCATTGTTATTCTTTATGTAGATGATTTAATCATCTTAACCAATACTTTGAAAATGATGGATTGATTAAAGGTAAAATTAGAAAAGGAATATGAGATGAGTGATTTGGGAGAGCTTTACTATTATTTAGGAGTAGAATTTGCAAGAGATCGTGCTAAGAAGACCATCATAATGAGCCAAAGGAAGTATATTGAGGGAATATTGAAATGATTCAACATGCAAGATTGCAAGCCTATTGGAACACCTTTGGAGTCCAATTTGAAGTTGATGAAGCTCACGGATGAAGAATTTGCTCAAATTGAAGGTCAAATGCAAGGTGTTCCATACAAGGCAACAGTAGGCTCACTCATGTATGCAATAGTTAGCACAAGGATGGATCTTCCATATGCGGTGAGTATTGTAAGTCAACACATGTCAAAAGCAGGACCAATCCATTGGGCAACTATCAAGAGGATCATGAGGTACTTAAAAGGCACATTGGACTTCAAATTGTGCCTTGGAGGTGATGATATTGCTTTGCAAGGTTATTGTAATGTAGATTGGACAAGAGATGCAAATGATAGGAGGTCAACAATGAGCTATGTGTTCTTTGTTGGAATGGGAGCAATTTCATGGAATAGCAAGAGACAACCCACAATTGCAAGATCTACAATGGAGGTGGAGTACATGGCAGTAAGCCATGGTGCAATGGAGGAACCATGGTTAAGTCAAGTTTTGGAGTACATTGGACTTGTATAAGTAGGAGCAACTTCAATGATGTGTGACAATCAAGAATGCCTTGCTTTTGCAAAGAATCCAAAGCAACATTCAAGAACCAAGCATGTTGACATTCAACATCACTTTATACGAGAGAAAATTGAAATGGGAGTAATTGACTTGAAATATTGTGCAACGGAAGACATGCTTGCTGATTTCTTAACCAAGGCATTGGTAAAAGATAGGCATCATATGCTGACAAAGGTATTAGATTTGAAAGTCTTTGATAATAGCAAAGTGGGAGTATTAAGATAAATAGATAATATTAAAAGTAGAATAAGTTACCAAATAAAAGATATTATATTAGGTAGATTGCTAATAGTCAAAGGGTTATCTCTTGATAATTGGAAAGGCCATCCTATGCATATGGTAAGGCCAAGGGCCAAAGAAACAAAGTCAAGAGGATAAAAGATTTCCTAAGGAATATCCAAAGACTAGGTAAGTATATGAAATATATGCCATAGGATATACTTGAGGTAGGTGAGATGTCAAAGTATCCTATGGACATAATGGATATGCTAAAGGTATATAGGATATGCTAAAGGTATATTGGATATACTAAAGATATATTAGATATGCTAAAGATATATCTTTATAGAAGATAAGATGCCAAAGGATATACTTGGTATATCCTTTGATGAATGTAAAAATTAAAGGATGGATGTTGTCGTTAAAGGCAGCAACCACCACCTATAAGTAATGGGTGTTGGAAGAGAGAGTTATCTCATTCCAACTTCTCTTATGTGCAACCTTGCTGATTTCTACTTACTTGTGTTATGCTTGTTGTGTTTCTTCAATAGATACTTTGTCACATTTATTGATGACTTTTCAAGAAAAGTGTAAATTTGACTTTCCAATTTTAAATTTAACAAAGAAAGAAGAAGAAGATGAAGACAATGAAGATGGTGGAGACATGAATGAAGGTGAAGAGCTAAAAAAGATGGAAAAGAAAGTCTCTTTGATTCTTGAGACCAACAATGAACGATATGAAGATGTTAAAGATGACGATGATGAGGAATATCAACCTTTAAATGAAAAAAGACAAAGTTTAAGAAAGAAAAAGCTTAGAAGAGTAGTTGGAGTACATGAAGGTGAATCTTCTTCAAATGAAAGGATCTTATGAGGGAAAGAAGACCACTTGGTGAATGGTGGAAGAACCACATCTTTCTTCAAGTAAGTGAAGAACATAATTAACGTTGGTGACTCACGATCCATCATTTTATGCGATGCAAATGAACCACGTATGCTATGGCGCTGAAGGAAGGCCATGAAATAGTTGCAATAGTGATCTCTACATTGATAAGGAATATAAATTAACTCAACTTACCAAATCGATCTTTCTATTTTGGTTAAAATGGAAGCTTAACCATGAGGACGAATGGGCAATGATGTGAGATATAAGGCAAGATTAGTTGCCAAAGGATACTCACAAGTTACTGGTGTTGATTACAATAATACATATGCTTCGTAGCTAAATTCACCACTATCAGAACCATTGTGGCAATTGAGGCAATAATGGACTTAAAGATGCATCAAATGGATGTGAAAATGGCTTTTTTAAATGGAGAGTTGGAAGAAGATATCTACATTGATCAACTTAAGGATATGTTGAAGAAGGCAAATAACACCTTGTTTGTAAGTTGAAGAAATCCTTGTATGGACTCAAGCAATCACCAAGGGCATGGTACCAACGGATTGACACATTCTTTGTGAATGAAGGATTTGTAAGGAGTGAGGCAGATCATTCCATGTATGTGATGCAATCTGAAGAGTTCTTATTGATTGTAATCCTTTAAGTTGATGATTTAATCATCTTGGCTAACAATGTAAATAAGTTGAATTGGATGAAAGCCAAATAAAGAGAAGTGTGGAATGACATAACTCTCACTTCCAACACTCTTTGCTTATAAGTAGAATTCACATCCAATATGCATAGATCTCATCTACATTCATCTAAAACGGGCCTCCTCTCGAGACTATAAACCTAGCCGCTTGTCGACACCCTAAATCCAGCTGCCTGTCGAGACCCTAAATCCAGCCGCCTGTCAAAATCCTAACTGCCACTTAATCCCTAGTTGCCTTTTGACTATTAGAAACTTACTATGGTTTAAACTCTATATTGTAATATTCCAACAAACTCTTTGTTGAACTTTAATACTCCCACTTTTCTAATTGTCAAAAGGCTTTTAAGCCTAATGTCTTTATCAACTCGTGGTGTCTATCCTTCACTAATGCATTTGTAAGCACATCAGCAAGCATCTCTTTTGTAGCACAATACTTCATATCTACTATACCATCTTCAATCTTCTCTTGTATGAAATGATGTTGAATATCAATATGCTTTGTCCTTGAATGGTGCTTTGGGTTCTTGGCAAATGCAAGACATCCTTGATTGTCACACATTATTGGAGTTGCTTCTGTTTGCACTAATCCAATATCTTCTAAAAGTTGCCTTATCCAACAAGCCTCCATTGTATGATACCTTGCTGCCATGTACTCAGCCTTCATGGTTGATCTTGCAATAGTAGGTTGTCTCTTGCAATTCCATGAAATGACTCCCACTTCAATAAAGAACACATATCCCATTGTAGATCTTCTATCATTTACATCTCCAGTCCAATCCGCATCACAATAACCTTGCAAATCAATGTTCTTACCACCAAGGCATATTTTGAAGTCTTTAATACCTTTTAAGTACCTCAATAACCTCTTTACCATTGCCCAATGCAAAGGTCCAGCCTTAGACATGTGTAAGCTCACAACACTCATCGCATATACAAGATCCACTCTTGTGGCCACCAATGCATATAAAAGTGAGCCTACTGCTGCCTTGTATAGAATACTTTGCATCTCACCTTCAACTTGGGCAAACTCCTCATCCGTGAACTTCATCAACTTCAAATTTGCCTCTAAAGGTGTTCCAATTGGCTTACACTCCTCCATGTTGAATCATTTCAACACTTCTTGAATATACTTGCTTTGGCTTATTGTTATGGTCTTATTTTCATGATCTCTTATAAACTCCACTCCTAAGCAATAGTGAAGTTCTCCCAAATCACTCATTTCAAATTATTTTTCTAATATGGCCTTCATCCAATTCAACTTTTTCACATTATTAGCCAAGATGATTAAATCATCAACGTAAAGGATTACAATCATTAAGAACTCTTGAGATTGCATTACATACATGGAATGATCTCCCCTCATTCCTTACAAACCCTTCATTCACAAAGAATGTATCAATCCGTTGGTACCATGCCCTTGGTGATTGCTTGAGTCCATACAATGATTTCTTCAACTTACAAACAAGATGTTGTTTGCCTTCTTCAACATATCCTTGAGGTTGATCCATATAGATGTCTTCTTCCAACTCTCCATTCAAGAAAGCCGTCTTCACATCCATTTGATGCATCTCCAAGTCCATTGCTGCCCCAATTGCCACAATGGTTCTGATAGTGGTGAATTTAGCCACGGGAGCATATGTCTCATTGAAATCAACACCAGCAACTTGTGAATATCCTTTGGCAACTAATCTTGCCTTATATCTCACAACATTGCCCATTGCATCCCTTTTGGTTCTAAATACCCACTTACAACCAATAGAAGATCGATTTGGTGGAAGTTGAGTCAATTCCCATGTTCTATTGTCCATGAGAGATTTGTATTCTTCTTCCATAGCCTTCTCCCACTTCATAGCATCTGTGGACTTCATTGCATCACATAAAGACAATGGATCAGCAAAGAGTGCAATATTGGCATGTTCTTCACTTACTTGAAAAAAAATGTGGTTCTTCCACCATTCACCAAGTGGTCTTCTTTCCCTCATAGGATATCTCCTTTCATTTGAAGAAGATTCACCTTCATGTACTCCAACCACTCTTCCAAGCTTCTTCTTTCTTAAACTTTGTCTTTTTTCACTCAAAGGTTGATACTCCTCATCATCATCATCTTCAACATCTTCATTTCCTTCACTGTTGGTCTTAGGAATCAAAGAGACTTTCTTCTCCATCTTCTTTAGCTCTTCACCTTCATTCATGTCTCCACTATCTTCATTGTCTTCATCTTCTTCTTCTTTCTTTGCTAGATTTAAAGATGTATCCACAACCACACTATTACTCCCACTTGGACAAATCTCGAAGTGCTCATAAGCACTCTTATGCTCAATAAACTCATCATCAGGACTTCTGATGATCTTCTTGGTATCCAAACACATTAACCTATATGCCTTCAGACCTTCACAATATCCAACAAATACACATTTTGTACCTTTTGCCTCAAGCTTAAACCTCATATAATCTGGTATCTTTACATAAGCAATGTATCCAAATGTCTTCTTGTGTGAAACACAAGGTTTCTTCCCACTCCAAGCTTCTTGTGGAGTCATTGATGTGAGTGCACTTGTAAGGCATCTATTCCTTGTGTGTACGGCATTCACCACAACTTCCGCCCAAAACTCATATCCAAGGTTTTGAGCATGAAGCATACCCCTTGCCATCTCCACAATGGTGCGAGTTGCTCTTTCAGCAACTCCATTTTGTTGTGGAGTGTAAGGAGTAGACGTTTGTCTTACAATACCTTGAATCTTCAAATACTCATCAAAGTGTTTTGACAAATACTCACCACCTTTGTTCGTGCGTAATACCTTGATCTTGCATTCACATTACTTTTCTACATGTGCCTTAAACTCCTTAAACCTTGAAAAACACTCACTCTTGGCTTTAAGGATAAAAATCCACACCTTTCTTGAAAAGTCATCAATAAATGTGACAAACTACCTTATTCCTCCAATTGATGGTGTCTTCATAGGTCCACAAATATCTGAATGCACAATCTCCAACAACTTGCTTGCTCATGTTGCTATTCCACTTGGAAATGAGGCCCTTTGTTGCTTACTTTGAATACAACCTTCACAAGCTAGAGTCGTGGCATTGTTGCATGATTGACCAAGATCTAAACCAATTACCATAGATTTGAGCTCCTTCATGCTTTTGGCATTCAAATGACCAAGGTGTCGATGCCAAATTCCAAACTTGTCTTCATCTTTTGAAAATTCAGCAAATGCTGCTACTTCAATTCTATTCACCTTCTTATAATTGAGAATATAAAGGTTGCCATCTCTAAAGCCCTTTAAACCATTATTCACCATCCAATGTCTTCACAAAACATCCATTCATATCAAATTGAACCTTACAACCATTTGACACAAGTTTGCTCACCAAAAAAATATTCATCTTCATCTTTGGCACATGTAGGACTTCTTTCAATCTGATCCTCTTGGTTTCATTCTTCACAACAATCTCCACCACAATGGAGCCAATTCCAATAGCTCGTACCATGCCATTGTCTCCTAACTAAACATTTGTTACTGGAATTTCTTCATAAGTGTTAAAAGAACACTTGTATGGAGTCATGTGCTTGGTAGCACCCGAATCAATAATCCACTTAGACATGGCAGCCATAGAAGTGCCTTTACTTGCCATAAATGTAAAGTCATCTCCTCCAAATTCATCACATTGTCGTAATACGTGAAGTCTTGCTTGAGAATGCTCCGGGCACCTGGCTGTGGAAGATAAAAAAGAAATACGCCACAACAAAATCCTAACAATTCTAATAGAATCTTAAATAACTTCTATTAAACCTTAACAATATTTTTCAGCTTGATTCAATCTTAAAGAAATTATAAAAGAAGAATAAATGAGTCATACAATAATCATAATAGAAAATAATATATAAAATACTAAATTTAGAAAATACTAAAAATAAAATCTTAAAATCCTAAATCATATCTTATTCAAATTCTAGTCAAATCCTAAGTCAAACCTTGGTCAAATCCTAGTCAAATCCTAAGTCAAACCCTGATCAAACTCTAATCCTAATAAAATCCTAACTCAAACCCTGGTCAAACCCTAAGTAAATCCTAGTCAAACCTTAATCAAATCCTAAGTCAAACCTTAGTCAAACCCTAATCAAACCCTAAATCAAACCTTGAACAAATCCTAACCCTAATGAAACCCTAACTCAAACCCTAGTCAAACCTTAGTCAAACCCTAATCAAATCCTAAGTCAAACCCTGATCAAATCCTAATCCTAATGAAACCCTAACTCAAACCCTGGTCAAACCTTAGTCAAATCCTAATCAAATCCTAAGTCAAACCCTGATCAAACCTTAATCCTAATGAAACCCTAACTAAACCCTAAATCTAAATCCTAATCAAATCCTAATCCTAATGAAACCCTAATTAAACCCTAAATCCAAATCCTAATCAAACCCTAGTAAATTCTTAAACCCTAAATCCTAACCAAGCCCTAAGCAATTTCTAAGGCAGTTTTAGAACCACAATAACTACCAAACAAACCGTTGATCTTGATTGAAATTTTTCATACACCTTAAAAATTAAGGTAAAAACACACACACCAAGTTTGAAGAAGATCCAACTTACCAAGAAGAAGAAAAACTTACAAATTTGCTCGGATATCAGCCGGCCTCCTTCTCCAATCTTCATGCCAATATTCTAGTGCCTAAACCTCCTATTTGCACCGTTTAATTGCTTCCAAATTTCAAATGCATATACAAAATTAGGTCTTCTATACACACACATAAATTGCACCCCAATCCAACTAATAGATTGCTCAAAATCTGCGAAATCCTCACTGACCTTTAAAACCCAATTCGAGAGACCCCGACCCACATAAACTTCAATAACCTTTGATCAAACTATTAGATCAATCTCAAATTCACAGCACCTTACAAGGACAATTTTATGCACAAACCCACAAAATTTCACTTGACGATCTATAACCAATCTCACAAAATCCTCAAAATTATAAACCCCAATATACTTCACAAACTCTAAAGTCTCCCAAAACAACTTTGACTTTGCAAATCTCTTTCAAACTCAAATTTTATCCAAATCATTCAAAACAAAAACACATATAGACTTCCTTAAGTTTTTATTCTGACCGCATTCTTCGATTTTCAAAAAGACCCCGGATCCGTCATAGGCACGTGGTTTTGTGCCCTGGGGTCTGGTTTCAACCCAGGTTCTTAACCGGCCCTCTCCGGGTATCAACTCTTGTAATTTTGAGGTAAATTTCTCTAAAACCTACTCTTAATTTCTTATTGAACATACCTATACCAATTATTTTTCTAATCTACTTTATTTTATCATATTTATGGCTTTACAAAGTAAGTAGAAATCCCTTTTATAAAAGGCAGCATTAGCACCTTTTTATTTTTTACTACCTCCTTGTCTATTATCTAATTTTTTAAGATAATTTTCTCAAATATTTCCATTTGAGCTCTTCTATAATATAATCACTCCTTCCCTCTTTCACCTAGTAGTTGTATTACTACACGACAACATGCATTGTTAGCATTCTCTCTTTCTCCTTTCTTGGCCTTGTAGCAATTTCTTGCAAAGTGATCTGATTTTCCGCAAGTGAAGCAAGTTCTCATAATACTTTTTCCATTGTCACGTTGGTTGGAATAGGTACCTTTGCCTTGTCTTGAAAAGAGAGCCGAGTCTTCATTTTGATACTCCTTTTCTTTCCTTTTGGTCACTTCATGAGCAAATCTTGCCGTCACATAGTCCATTGTAAGTTCCTTCAACTTGATGGACTCCAATGCTACTATAAGATAGTTGTAGGACTCCGAAAGGCTCATGAGCAAGGTCATGATAATATCACCATCTTCTAAAGGTTTGTCAACAATAGCTAGTTGATTTGCAAGATCCTTTATCTTGTTGACGTGAGCCATAAGGTCTTCACCTTCTTCTATTTTGCAAGTGAAGAATTTCCTCCTTGTAAAGAGGATGTTGGACAAGTTCTTGCTCTCATAAATATTGCAAAGAGTCTTCTATGCTTCCGCTGGTTCTTTGCAATGTATAATGTGTGAAAAATTGGCTTCATCCACATTTGTGGCAATCATGCCAAAAGCCTTCTTTTCACGTCTTTTAAAGTCCTTCTTCTCTTTAATACTTGCATGTATGCATGGAGGGTCTTCACTTTCATCTATAATGTCCCAAAGGTCCAAAGAAGCCAACAAAAGCTCCATTTTCACCTTCCAATGATAGAAATTGTCACCTCTAAACTTCTCAATCACTTTCAAACCTTCACCCTTATTAGAAGCCATCTCTAAGAAATAGTGTATCAAAGAATATTGAAAAAAGAAGTTTCTATGTGATCAAAAATCACCAAAAAACAAATTTGCATTGGTAGAAACTTAGAATATCCTCTTATGAACAAAAGAGTGATTTCTCACTCAAAGCACTCTCAAGTGATCTTCTAAAGCTTTTAATTAGTAGATGTACTCTTATGAACCTCTCAATCAAGTTCTTCCACTCTTTAAACTCACTATTTAATGAAAAGCACAAGGTTAATGAAACAACTTTAATAACACAAAGACACTATCAAGGTCTTTCACAATGGTCTTAAACTCACTATCCAAAGAGATGAGAACCCACAAAGCAATGTTAGAGATCTCTAAGCTTACGAATCAGAACGTCTTCTTGCCATAACATAAGCTAAGATCATACAAACACTAACATCAGCAAACACCATAAGACCTATTCCGCACAACAACAAAGACTTCATAAAACTTCTAAAATTCACAAGCAAATGTGAGTGGGTCCATAACCTGTTAAAGAACTAGAAATTAGAAGCCACAATACTTAGCATCAGCAAGGTTGCAGATAAAGAAAAGTATGGATTGAGATAACTTTCACTTCCAACACCCTTTATTTATAAGTGGAATTAACATCCAATATACATAGATCTCATCTACATTCATCTAAAACGGGCCTCCTCTCGAGACTATTAACCTAGCCGCTTGTCGAGACCCTAAATCCGCCTCTGTCGAGACCCTAACCGCCACTTAATCTCTAGTTGCCTTTTGACTACTAGAAACTTACTATGGTTTAAATTTTATATTGTAATATTTCAATGAACTCTTTGTTGAACTTTAACAAGAAAAGCATTAATGAAGAATAGATACCATGAATTGATAAAGGCATTAGGCTTAAAAGCCTTTTGACAATTAGAAATATGGGAGTGTTAAAGTTCAACAAAGAGTTCCTTGGATTATTATTATATAGAGTTTAAACCATAGTAAGTTTCTAATAGTCAAAAAGCGATGGGGAGATTAAGTGTGAGTAATCTCATGAAAACTTTAGACTTAGGATCTCGGCGAGGCTGACTTCGATTAGAATCTTAACCGAGCGTCCGGATTTAGGGTCTCCAGCAGTAGTACAGGTTTAGAGGCAATGGTAATTTTAGATGAATGTAGATGAAATCTGTCGCGTGAATGTGAAGCTGTAAGTAAGGATGTTGAAGTGAGAATATCGTGTCTCGATCTTGAATGGAGCTGATTCAATAAGCTTGCACTATGTCGTTGTCTCTTAATCAAACCTTTGTTGTTGGAATTGCCTCATAGGTGTCAAATGAACACTTGGATGGAATCATGTGCTTGATAAAATCCGAATCTATAATCCATTTGGACATGGCAGCCATAGAAGTGCCTTCACTTGCCATGAATGCATAGTCATCTCCTCCAACTTCATCACGTGCATTTTTAGCATTCTCTCTATCTCCTTTCTTGGCCTTGTAGTAATTTCGTGCAAAGTGACTTGGTTTTCCACAAATGAAGCAAGTTCTCACATTGCTTCTTACATTGTCACGTTGGTTGGAATAGCTACCTTTGCCTTGTCTTGAAAAAAAAGCCGAATCTTCACTTTAATGTTCTTTTTCTTTCTTTTTGGTCACTTCATGTCAAAGTCTTGCCGTCACATAGTCCATGATGAGCTCCTTTATCTTAATGGACTCCAATGCCACAATGAGGTAGTTGTAGGACTCGGGAAGACTCATGAGCAAGGTCATAACAATATTACCATCTTCTAAAGGCTTGTCAACAATTGTAAGTTGGTTTGCAAGAGCCTTTATCTTATTGACGTGATTCATGAGGTCTTCACCTTCTTCCATTTTGCAAGTGAAGAAGTTCCTCCTTGTGAAGAGGATGTTGGACAAGTTCTTGCTCTCAAATATTTTGCAAAGAATTTTCCATGGTTCCGCTGGTCCTTTGCAAGAGATGATGTGAGAAAAGTTGGTTTCATCCAAATTGGTGGCAATCATGCCAAAAGCCTTCTTTTCACATCTTTTAAAGTCCTTTTGGCTCCTTCATATCAACATCCATGCTTCGAGGGTCTTTCATCTACAATGTCCCAAAGTTCCAAAGATGCCAACAAAAGCTCCATTTTGACCTTCCAATGGTAGAAATTGTTGCCTCCAAACTTCTCAATCACTCTCAAACCTTCACCCTCAATAGAAGCCATGTCTAAGGAGTAGATTATTAACAAATATTGAGAAAAGAAGTCTCTCTGTGATCAAAATCACTAAAACAATTTTACACTAGCAAAATCTCAGAATGCCTTCTTATGATTAAAAGAGTGGTTTCTCAGTCAAAACACTCTCAACTCAATTTCTATAGCTTTTCACAAGTATGAGTATTCTCATATACCTCACAATCACGTTCTTTCATTCTTTCAAGTCACTTCAACATCACATATATAAGGTATGTGAAACAACTTCACCAACACAAAAGACACTATCAAGATCTTTTCAAAGGTCTAATACTCACTATCTAAAGAGTAGAGAATTCACAAAGCAATGTTAGAGATGTATAAGGTCAAAATCAGAACTTTCTTTTGTCAAAATCCTAACATCAACAAAATCCCATAAGATCTATTCCACACAAAAGCTACAATAAGAAAATAACTTCAACTTACTTGGATAGCACAACAAAGTATGTGTGGGTCTATAACCTATTGAAGAAATACAAGAGGCAAAATACAAGCAAGTAGAGATCACCAAGGTTGAATACAAAAGAAGTGTGGAATGAGATAACTCTCTCTTCTAACACCCATTACTTATAGAAGGTGGTTGCTGCCCCAATGGACCTCTTCCACCTTTGACTTTTACATACATGCTCCTAGGATCCTTTGGCATCTCTCGTGCCACAAAGGTATCCAATGATCTTAGGATCCTTTTGGATATTTCTCATTTGACCGTATCCTATATCAATAGGATGTCCTTTTTCTATACTAAAAGTCAACCTTTGACCATTAATAACTTATCTAAGGTAATATTTTTTATTTGATAATTTATTCTATTTTTACTATTACTTATTTATTGCAACATCTCCAAGTGCTCACAAGCACTCTTATGCTCCAAAAACTCTACATCACGACTTTTGATGATTTTTTTAGTATCCAAACACATTAGCCTATATGCCTTTGTACCTTTACAATATCTCAAAAATACACACTTTGTACCTTTTGCATCAACCTTGGACTTCATACAATCTGGTGTTATTGTATATGCAATACATCCAAAGATCCTCATATGTAAAATACAAGGTTGTCTTCCACTCCAAACCTCTTATGATGTTATTAAAGCAAGGGCACTTGTTGGACACCTATTCCTTGTATATACGATATTCACCACAGCTTCCATGCAAAACTCATAACCAAGGTTTTCAGCATGAAGCATATTCCTTGCCATCTCTACAATGGTTCTATTTGCCCTTTCAGCAACACCATTTTGTTGTGGAGTATATGGAGTTGAGGTTTGTCTAGCAATTCCTACATTCTTCAAATAAACATCAAATT
This sequence comes from Physcomitrellopsis africana, assembly GCA_036785485.1. Taxonomy (NCBI): domain Eukaryota; kingdom Viridiplantae; phylum Streptophyta; class Bryopsida; order Funariales; family Funariaceae; genus Physcomitrellopsis; species Physcomitrellopsis africana. The sequence continues at coordinate 26,634 of JAWRVF010001690.1, read as the reverse complement.
ACTTAGACATGTATTCACCTCCATTGTTTGCACTCACTTTGTTTTTCAACAAGTGCTTTGAACTCCTTAAACTTTCAAAAGCACTCACTCAGCAAATGTAGCTATTTCTATTCCATTCACCTTCTTATAGTTAAGGTAGTACAAGTTTTCCTCTCTCGAGCCTTTGGAAACCATGTTTCCACTCAAGGTTCTTATAAAACATCCATTCATGTTGAAGTGAACCATAAAACCTCCCATTATAAGTTTACTCACCGAAAGTAGGTTTTGCTTCACCTTTGGTATATGGAGGACGTCTTTAAATTTGATCCTATTGATTTTTCCATTCACCACCACCTCCACCATAATGGATCCAATTCCAATGGCTTCACATGTACCACTATCCGCCAAGACCATATTCAATGAATCTTCAACTTGTGGCTCTTTTTCTTTCTTCTTGATACTTCATGGGCAAGTCTTGCCGTGACATTCTTGTAATAAATAATTAATAGTTAAAGTAGAATAAATTACCAAGTAAAAAATATTATCTTAGATAAGTTACTAATGGTCAATGGTTGACTCTTAGCATATAGAAAGGGCATCCTATTGATATAGGATGCGATCAAAGGAGAAGAGTCAAAGTTAAGAGGATAAAGTATGTATTAAGAAATATCCTAAATACTACGCAAGAGTAATTACTACATGGCATAGGATACCCTCGAGGAATGTGAGATATCCTTAAGATACGAGAGATGCCAAAAGGATCCTAAGATCATTAGATATCCTCGTGGCACGAGAGATGCCAAAGGATCCTAGGAGCATGTATGTAAAAGTCAAAGGTAGAAGAAGTCTTTTGGAGCAGTAACCACCTACTATAAATAATGGATGTTGGAAGAGAGAGTTATCTCATTCCACACTTTTCTTGTATGCAACCTTGGTGATCTCTACTTACTTCTGATTTGCCTCTTGTGTTTCAAACCCATACAAACTTTGTTGTGCTATCCAAGTAAGTTGAAATTATTTTCTTGTTGTTGCTTTTGTGTGGAATAGATCTTAAGGGATTTTGTTGATGTTAGGATTTTGACATAAGGAGGTTCTGATTTTGACCTTATACATCTCTAACATTGCTTTGTGGATTCTCTACTCCTTGGATAGTGAGTATTATGTTAAGATAATAATAAAAGTAGAATAAGTTATCAAGTTAAAGATATTATCTTAGATAGATTGCTAATAGTCAAAGGATTGTCTCTTGATAAGTGGAAAGGCCATCCTATGCATATGGTAAGGCCAAGGGCCAAAGATACAAAGTCAAGAGGATAAAAGATATCCTAAGAAATATCCAAAGATTAGGTAAGAATATAAAGTATATGCCATAGGATATACTTGAGATAGGTGAGATGCCAAAGTATCCTATGGGCATAATGGATATGCTAAAGGCATATAGGATATGCTAAAGGCACATCCTTATAGAAGATAAGATGCCAAAGGATATACTTGGTATATCCTTTGATGACTGTAAAAGTTAAAGGATGGATGTTGTTGCTAAGGGCAGCAACCACCACCTATAAGTAATGGGTGTTGGAAGAGAGAGTTATGTTATTCTATACTTCTCTTATGTGCAACCTTGCTGATTTCTACTTGCTTGTGTTCTGCTTGTTGTGTTTCTTCAATATATTTTACCTTTGAAAAAGGTCTTGATAGTGTCTTTTCTGTTGGTGATGTTGTTTCACATACCTTATGTATGTGATGTGAAAGTGACTTGAAAGAGTGAAAGAACTAGATTGTAAGGTATATGAGAGTACTCATACTTGTGAGAAGCTATAGAAATTGAATTGAGAGTGTTTTGATTGAGAAACCACTCTTTTATTCATAAGAGGGCATTGTGAGATTTTGCTAGTGCAAAATTGTTTTAGTGATTTTGATCACATAGAGATTTCTTTTCTCAATATTTGGTCATACTCTACTCCTTCGATATGGCTTCTAGTGCGCGTGAAGATTTGAGAGTGATTGAGAAGTTTAGAGGCAACAATTTCTACCATTGAAATGTCAAAATAGAGCTTTTGTTGGCATCTTTGGACCTTTGGGACATTGTTGATGAAAGTGAAGACCCTCCAAGTATGGATGCTGATATGAAGGAGCAAAAGGACTTCAAAAGTCGTGAAAATAAGGCTTTTGGCATGATTGCCACCAATTTGGATGAAGCCAACTATTCTCATATTATCCATTACAAAGGACCAACGGAAACATGGAAGACTCTTTGCAACATATTTGAGAGCAAGAACTTGTCCAACATCCTCTTCACACAAGGAAAATTCTTCTTTTGCAAGATGGAAGAAAGTGAAGACCTTATGGATCACGTGAATAAGGTAAAGGCTCTTGCAAACCAACTTGCAGTTGTTGACAAGCCTTTAGAAGATGGTGATATTGTGATGACCTTACTCATGAGCCTTCTCGAGTCCTATAACTACCTCATTGTGGCATTGGAGTATATCAAGATAAAGGAGCTCACCATGGACTTTGTGACGGCAAGAGTTGCACATAAAGAGACCAAAATGAAAAAAAAATGAGCATCAAAGTGAAGATTTTGCCCTCTTTTCAAGACAAGGCAAAGGTACCTATTCCAACCAACGTGACAATGTAAAAAGCAATGTGAGAACTTGCTTCAATTGTAGAAAATCAGGTCACTTTATTCAAAATTTTTAAAGAAATACAACAAGCATAACACAAGTAAGTAGAAATCAGCAAGGTTGTACATAAGAGAAGTATAGAGTAACATAACTCTCTCTTCCAACACCCATTACTTATAGGTGGTGGTTGCTGCCCTTAACAACAACATCCATCCTTTAATTTTTACATTCATCAAAGAATATACCAAATTTATCTATTGGCAACTTATCTTTTATAAGAATATTTTTTTAGCATATCCAATATGCCTTTAGCATATCCATTATATCGAAAGGATTTTTTGGCATCTCACGTACCTCAAGTATATCCTATGGCATATATTTTATACTCTTACCTAATCTTTGGATATTTCTTAGGATATCTTTTATCCTCTTGATTTTGTCTCTTTGGCCCTTGGCCTTGCCACATGCATAAGATGGCCTTTCCACTTACCAAGAGACAACCCTTTGACCATTAGCAATCTTCCTAAGATGATATCTTTTACTTCATAATTTATTCTACTTTTACTGTTATCTTTTATCTTAATACTTCCACTTTGCTAATTGTTAAAGACTTTCAAACCTAATGCCTTTATTAACATTTGATGCCTATCCTTTATCAATGCCTTGGTTAACAAATCAACAAGCATGTCTTCTATTGCACAATACTTCAAGTCAATTACTCCCATTTCTATTAAAGAACTAGAAGTTAGAAGCCACAACACTTAGCATCAACAAGGTTGCATACAAAAAGAAGTATGGAATGAGATAACTCTCACTTCCAACTTCTTTTACTTATAGGTTGCTATCCTTATAGACAATTTCCATTCATTCTCTCTTACATTCATCCAACCTACTATTAAGACAACTTTTTACAACTCACCTACCATCAAGACATCTCTTAGCATATTCTATATGCTCTTATCTATTCTCGAGGCTATTGTCCTTGTGACTCATCCATAGGATAGTCCTTCCACATTCCAACACTCAACCTTTTGACCATTAGCAACTTATTCTATTATTATCTATTTTTCTTAACACTCCTACTTTGCTATTGGTCAAAGACTTTTAAATCAAATGCCTATATATTATATCATGCCTATCCTTCTCTAATACTTTAATCAACAATTATGTCTTCCATAGCATAATATGTCATATCAATCACTCCCGTTTTAATCTTCTTCCTTATGAAGTAACATTAAATGACCTTCAAAGCTGGTCTTAATTAAATTCCTTCCATTGTAATATGATTGGTTGGCATATATTCCTTCTGTGTTGACAACCTTGTTATTATTTTTGTTTTTTTAGTAGTCCATGAAATGGCTTCCACTCCAACAAAGAACATTTAAACCATTATTGACCTTCCATTATTTGCATTTCAAATAAGGTGTTACTTATCTTTATAAACAAATCCATATAAATGTCTTCTTCTAACTTTCCATTCAAGAAAGCCATTTTCATCTCCATTTGATTCATCTCTAAGTCCAATGAAAAAATTGAAGCTCAATTTCATGGAAGTTGAATTAATTTTTATATTCCATTATTCAAGAGAGATTTCTAGTCTTCTTCCATGGCTTCTCCCACTTTATAGCATCTATAGAATTCATTGTATTATATAATGTCAATGAATCACAAACAAATGCAACATTAGCATGTTCTTCATTTTCTTGAAGAAAGATATGATTCTTTCACCGTTCACCAAGTAGTTTTCTTTCTCTTAAAACATATCTTCTTTCATTTGAAGATGAACATTCACCTTTTTCCATAACTTTCTTCTCTCTTATAACTTGTCTTTTCTCATTCAAAGGTATATATTCTTCATCATCATCATCATTATCATCATCATAATCCTTCATATCATCATTTTCTTCTATTTTGTTTTTACCAACTATTGAAGCTTTCATCTTTTCAATCTTATGTGGCTTTTCATATTCACTCATACCACCACCATTTTTATTTTTTTCATTATTTGTTCTAACAATTGTAGAAGCTTTCATCTTATCCATCTCCTTAAGTTCTTTTATTTGGTATACATCTCCACTATCTTCATTGTCTTTAGTTTCTGCTTTCTTTATTAAATTTAAAGATGTCTCTATAAACACACCATTACTCCCACTTGGACACATCTCTAGGTGCTCACAAGCACTCTTATGTTCCAAAAATTCAACATCACAACTTTTGATGATCTTGTTGCTATCCAAGCACATTAGCCTATATGCCTTGGTATCTTCACAATATCCTAAGAACATACATTTTGTTGCATTTGCATCAAGCTTAGACCTCATACAATTTGGTGTCTTTGCATATGCAATGCATCCAAAGGTTTTCAAATGTAAAATACAAGGTTGTCTCCCACTCCATGCTTCTTGAGGTGTCATTGATGCAAGAGTACTTGTTGGACACCTATTCCTCGTATATATTGCATTCACCACAGCTTCCGTCCAAAATTCATAACCAAGATTTTGATTATGAAGCATGCTCTTTGCTATCTCTACAATGCTTCTATTTTTCCTTTCAGCAATACCAAATTGTGCAGTGGTTGTTTGTCTAGAAATTCCTTCATTCTTCAAATAAATATCAAATTGCTTAGACATATACTCACCACCATTGTCCATATGCAGCACCTTGATCTTGCATTCACTTTGTTTTTCAACAAGTACTTTAAACTCCTTGAACTTCCACAAGTACTCACTTTTGGCTTTAAGAATGTAGATCCAAGCCTTTCTTGAAAAATCATCAACAAAAGTGAGGAAATACCTTGCTCCTCCAATACTTGTGGTCTTCATAGATCCACATACATGAGAATGGACAATCTCCAATAACTTTGTAGTACGTTGTCGTGTAGTAATACGACCACTAGGTGAAAGAGGGAAGGAGTGATTATATTATAGAAGAGCTCAAATGAAAATATTAGAGAAAATTATCTTAGAAGAATAGATAATAGACAAGGAGGTAGTAAAAATTAAAAGGTGTTAATGCTGCCTTTTATAAAAAGAAATTCTTTTTACTTTGTATAGCCATAAATATGATAAAACAAAATATATTAGAAAGATAATTGGTATAGGCATGTTTAGTAAGGAGTTAAGAGTAAGTTTTAGAAAAATTTACCTCAAAATTACAAGAGTTGATACCCGGAGAGGGCCGGTTAAGAACCTGGGTTAAAACCAGACCCCGAGGCACAAAACTGCATGCTTATGGTGGATTCGGGGGGGTTTTTGCAGATCAAAGATTAAGGTTAGAGAGGAGACTTGAAGGGTTTTGTATAAGAGTTGGTTTTGAGTGATTTGGATAAAAAACGACTTTGTAATAGCTTTGCAAAGTCAGGGTTTATTTTGGCTACTTGATATTTTGTGAAATAAAATAGGGTTGATGGTTTAGGCAGTTCCAGAAGCTTTGCAGTAGATCTATGGCTGGAAATTTGTAGATTTTTGGGTATTGTTGTTGTTAATGTATACTATGAATTTGAACTGATTCTAACGGTTTAGTTGTACGTAATTGAGGTTTAAATGGGTCAAGGTCTCTGAATTTAAGTTTTGAAGGTCAGTTAAGGTTTTTTAGATCGTGAGCAATTTGCTATTTGGATTGGAGTAATTTTTATTTGTATGGATAATAGACTTCTTTTTCCTATATACGTGAGTGATTTGAGACTGATTGAATGGTGAAGAAGGGAGAAATCAGTACTGGAAGATCAGCATCAAGGTTGGAGAAGGAGGCCGACCAACACCCGAGAAGGTTTTGGGAATTTTCTTCCATTTGGTAAGTTCGATTTCCTTTAAATTTATTGTGCTTGTTTTTTACTAAGAGGTTGAAGGATATACAAAGTTTTAAATAGGATCGACGGTCTAATCAATAGATATTGAGGTTCTAATTTTTCGTAGGGTTGATTTGAATTGATTAGAGTTTGGTTTAAGATTTGTTTAGGATTTGGTTTAGGATTTAGGGTTTATTTAGGGTTTGGTTTAGGATTTAGGGTTTATTTAGGGTTTTTTTAGGGTTTGATTTAGGATTTAGGATTTGACTTAGGATTTGACTTAGGTTTTGACTAGGATTTAACTAGGGTTTGACTTAGGATTTGATTTAGGTTTTGACTAGGATTTGACCTGGGTTTGACTTAGGATTTGATTTAGGGTTTGATTTAGGATTTGACCAAGGTTTGACCAGGGTTTGACTTAGGATTTGACTTAGGATTTGACTTAGATTTTGACTAGGATTTGACTCAAGGTTTGACTTAGGATTTGATTTAGATTTTGACTAGGATTTGACTTAGGATTTGAATAAGATATGATTTAGGATTTTAAGATTCTATTTTTATTATTTTATAAATTTAGTATTTTATATATTATTTTCTATTATGATTAATGTATAATTCATTTATTCATCTTTTATAATTACTTTAAGATTGAATCAAGGTTTGATTAATATTATTAAGATTTAATAGAAGTTGTGTAAGATTCTATTAGAGTTGTTAGGATCTTATTATTGTGTATTTTCTTTTTGTCTTCTACAGCTAGGTGCCCGGAGCATTCTTGAGCAGAATAGCACATATTACGACAACGTATTGCTACACTACTTGGAAATGAAGCCCCTTGTTGTTTACCTTGTATGCATCCTTCACATTTAAGTTGTATTACATTTTGGCTTATTTTACCAAGATCCAAACCTCTTACTATAGACTTCAGTTCTATCATGTTCTTCATATTCAAATGGCCAAGGCGATGATGCCATGTATTCAACTTGGCTTCATTTGATGCAGCCACCTCCACTCCATTAACCTTCTTGGAAATGATATAGTACAAGTGTTCCTCTTTAGAGCCCTTAGCAACCATGTTTCCACTCAATGTTTTCACAAAACATCCATTCATGCTAAATTGATCCATAAAACTTCCCATCACAAGTTTACTCACTGAAAGTAGATTTTGCTTCATTTTGTGCATATGGAGAATGTCTTTGATTCTTATCCTATTGGTTTGTCCATTCAGAACCACCTCCACCATAATAGAGCCAATTTCAAGGGCTTCAAATGTGCTACTATCTCCCAAGACCACATTTGATGCTGGAATAGCCTCATAAGTGTCAAATATACACTTATAAGGTGACATATGCTTGGAACAACCTAAATTCACAATCCATCTTGCCATGGCATCCATAGAGGTTTTATTTGTTGCCATGAATGTAAAATCTTCTCCTCCAAAGTTATCTTGCAACCTATTTGTATTCTTCTTGTGCATATTTTTGCCTCTGTAACAATTTCGAGCAAAATGTCCTACTTTGCCACAATTGAAGCAAGTTTTGACATTACCTCTTTGATTTGAATAGTTGCCCCTTCTTTGATATGAATAGAATAATGAGTCTTGACTTTAATGCTCCTTTTCTTTCTTTCTATGGTAGAAATTCATTCTTCTAATTTTTTCAATTGCTCTTAAGCCTTGACCTTCACTGGAAGCCATATCTAAGAAAGAAATGTGTCAAAAAAGATCAAGAGAAGTAGTCCTAAAGCTCTCAAAATCAGCAACAAGGTGTTGCTGCCTTACAAATTCAAAATGACCTCTCTGTGAATAAACTAGTGTTTTCACTCTCAAAACACTCTCAACTTCACTTCTAAGACTTCTTACAAGTCCAATAAAGTATATAAATGTCTCAAATCTGATTTGCCACTCTCATATCACTTTCATGCTCACAAATCACCTCTAAACTTCTTAATCACTTTCAAACCTTCACCCTCATTAAAAACCATCTCTAAGAAGTAGTGTATCAAAGAATATTGAAAAAAGAAGTTTCTATGTGATCAAAAATCACCAAAAACAAATTTGCACTAGTAGAAACTTAGAATATCCTCTTGTGAATAAAAGAGTGATTTCTCACTCAAAGCACTCTCAAATGATCTTCTAAAGCTTTTAATTAGTATATGCACTCTTATGAACCTCTCAATCAAGTTCTTCCACTCTTTGAACTCACTATTTAATGAAAAGCACAAGGTTAATGAAACAACTTTAATAACACAAAGACATTATCAAGGTCTTTCACAATGGTCTTAAACTCACTATCCAAGGAGATAAGAACCCTCAAAGCAATGATACAGATCTCTAAGCTTACAAATCAGAACCTCTTCTTGCCATAACATAAGCTAAGATCATACATATTCTAATATTAGCAAACACCATAAGACCTATTCTACACAACAACAAAGACTTCATAAAACTTCTAAAACTCACAAGCAAATGTGAGTGGGCCCATAACCTATTAAAGAACTAGAAGTTAGAAGCCACAACACTTAGCATCAGCAAGATTGCATACAAAGAGAGGTGTGGAATGAGATAACTCTCACTTCCAACTTCTTTTACTTATAGGTTGTTGTCCTTATAGACAACTTCCATTCATTCTCTCTTACATTCAGCCAACCTATTATTAAGACATCCTTTTATAACTCATCTATCATCAAGACATCTCTTAGCATATTCTATATGCTCTTACCTATTCTCGAGGCTATTGTCCTTGTAACTCATCCATAGGATAGTCCTTCCACATTCTAACAGTCAATCTTTTGACCATTAGCAACTTATTCTATTATTATCTATTTTCCTTAACAATTTCAATCTTCTCTCGTATGAAGTGATTTTGAATGTCAATGTGCTTGGTTCTTGAATGATGCTTTGGATTCTTTGCAAAAGCAAGGCATCCTTGATTGTCACACATCATTGGAATTACTCCCACTTGTACAAGTCTAATGTCCTCGAAAACTTGACTTAACCATGTTGCCTCCATTGCACCATGGCTTGCTGCCATGTACTCCGCCTCCATTGTAGACCTTGCAATTGTGGATTGCCTTTTGCAATTCCATGAATTGCTGCCACTCCAACAAAGAACACATAGCCCGTTGTTGACCTCCTATCATTTGTATCTCCTGCCTAATCCGCATCACATTAACCATATAAAGCAATATTATCACCTCCAAGGCACAATTTGAAGTCCAATGTGCCTTTTAAGTACCTCATGATCCTCTTGATAGTTGCCCAATGGATTGGTCCTGCTTTTGACATGTGCTGACTTACAACACTCACCGCATATGCAAGATCACCCTTTGTGCCAACCATTACATACATGAGTGAACCAACTACTGTCTTATATGGATTACCTTGCATTTGACCTTCAACTTGAGCAAACTCTTCATCCGTGAGCTTCATCAACTTCAAATTGGATTCCAAAGGTGTTCCAATAGGCTTGCAATCTTCCATATTGAATCATTTCAATATTCCCTCCATATACTTCCTTTGGCTCATTGTGATGGTCTTCTTAGCATGATCTCTTGCAAATTCCACTCCTAAACAATAGTAAAGCTCTCCCAAATCACTCATCTTATATTCCTTTTCTAACTTTGCCTTTAACCAATCCATCATCTTCAAAGTATTGGTTAAGATGATTAAATTGTCTACATAAAGGATAACAATGAACAAGAATTCTTTTGATTGTATCACATACATAGAATGATCAGCCTCACTCCTTACAAATCCCTCATTAACAAAGAATGTATCAATTCTTTGATACCATGCCCTTAGTGATTGCTTCAGTCCATACAAGGATTTCTTCAACTTACAAACAAGATGTTGCTTACCTTCTTCAACAAATCCTTGAGGTTGATCCATATAGATGTCTTCTTCCAACTCTCCATTCAAGAAAATTGTCTTCACATCCATTTGATGCATTACCAAGTCCATTGCTGCCCCAATTGCCACAATGGTTCTAAGGGTGGTGAATTTGGCCACGGGAGCAAATATCTCATTAAAATCAACACTAGCAATTTGTCAGTATCCTTTGGCAACTAATCTTGCCTTATATCTCACAATATTGCCCATTGCATCCCTCTTGATTCTAAACACCTACTTACAACCAATTGAAGATCGATTTGGTAGAAGTTGAATCAATTTCTATATTGTATTCCCGATGAGAGATTTGTACTCGTCTTCTATGGCTTCCTCCCACTTTAATGCGTCCGTGGACTTCATTGCATCACATAAACTCAATGGATCAGCAAAAAATACAATATTGGCATGTTCTTCACTTACTTGAGGAAAGATGTAGTTCTTCTACCATTCACCAAGTGGTTTTCTTTCTCTTGTAGGATATCTCCTTTTATTTGAAGAAGGTTCACCTTGATGTATTCCATGGCCTCCTCCAACCTTCTTTTCTTTTAAAGTTTGTCTTTTCTCACTCAAAGGTTGGTATTCCTCATCATCATCATCATCTTCAACATCTTCATTGCTAGTTTTATCAATTGGATACACTTTTTTTTTCATCTTCTTTGATTCTTCATGTTGATTCAAATCTCTACTATCTTCATTGACTTCATCTTCTTCTTCTTTCTTTGCTAAAATTGAAGATGTGTCCACATACACACCATTTCTCCCACTTAGACACATCTCCAAGTGCTCACAAGCATTCTTATGCTCTAAAAACTCAACATCACTACTTTTGATGATTTTCTTAGTATTTAAATACATAAGTCTATATGCCTTGGTACCTTCACAATATCCAACAAACACATATTTTGTACCTTTTGTATCAAGTTTGGACCTCATACAATCTGGTACTTTTGCATAAGCAATACATCCAAAAGTCTTCATATGTGAAATACAAGATTTTCTCCTACTCCAAGCTTCTTGTGGGATCATTGATGTGAGTGCACTTGTAGGACATCTATTCCTTCTTTACACTGCATTTATCACAACTTCCGTCCAATATTCATGCCCAAGGTTTTGAGCATGAAGCATACTCCTTGCCATCTCTATAATGGTTTGATTTGCTCTTTTAACAACTCTATTGTGTTGTGGAGTGTAAGGAGTGGAGGTTAGTCTTGCAATACCTTGAATCTTCAAGTACTCATTAAAATAATTTGACATGTATTCACCTCTATTGTTAGTACGCAACACCTTGATCTTGCACTCACATTGCTTCTCCACAAGTGCTTTAAACTCTTTATTTCTTGAGAAACACTCACTCTTGGCTATAAAGATGAAAATTCACACCTTCTTTGAATAATCATCAATAAAGGTGACAAAGAACCTTGTTCCTCCTATTGATGGCGTCCTCATAGGTCCACAAATATCTGCATGCACCATCTCCAACAACTTGCTTGCACGTGTTGCAACTCCACTTAGAAATAAAGCTCTTTGTTGTTTGCCTTGAATACAACCTTCACAAATAAGATTTGTACATGATTGACCAAGATCTAAGCCACTTACCATGGATTGGAGCTCCTTCATACTTTTGGCATTCAAATGACCAAGGCGTCGATGCCAAATGCCAAACTTGTCTTGATCTTGTGGAAATTCAGCAAATGCTGCCACTTCAACTCTATTCACCTTCTTACAATTGATGAAGTAGAGATTGCCATCTCTAAAGCCTTTCAAAACATCATCTCCATGCAATGTCTTCACAAAGCATCCATTCATATCAAATTGTACCTTACAACCATGTGAAACAAGTTTGCTCACCGAAAGAAGGTTCTTCTTCATCTTTGGCACATGTAAGACCTCTTTCAATGTGATCCTCTTGGTTTGATTCTTCACAACAATCTCCACCAATATGGAGCCAATTCCATTGGCTTGCACCATGCCATTGTCTCCTAACTAAATATTTGTTGCTGAAATTGCCTCATAAGTGTCAAATGAATACTTATATGGAGTCATGTGTTTGGTAGCACCCGAATCAATGATCCATTTGGACATGGCAGCCATAGAGGTGCCTTCACTTGCCATGAATGCATAATCATCTCCTCCAATTTCATCACGTGCATTGTTAGTATTCTCTCTTTTTCCTTTCTTGGCCTTGTAGCAATTTCGTGCAAAATGACCTGATTTTCTACAAATGAAGCAAGTTCTTACATTGCTTCTCACATTGTCACATTGGTTGGAATAGGTACCTTTGCCTTGTCTTGAAAAGAGAGCCGAATCTTCACTTTGATGCTCTTTTTCTTTTCTTTTGGTTACTTCATGTGCAAGTCTTGATGTCACATAGTCCATTGTAAGTTCCTTCAACTTGATGGACTCTAATGCCACAATAAGGTAGTTGTAGGACTCGGGAAGACTCATGAGGAAGGTCATGACAATATCACCATCTTCTAAAGGCTTGTCAATAATTGCAAGTTGGTTTGCAAGAGTCTTTACCTTATTGACGTGAGCCATAAGATCTTCACCTTCTTCCATCTTACAAGTGAAGAATTTCCTCCTTGTAAAGAGGATGTTGGACAAATTTTTGCTCTCAAATATGTTGCAAAGAATTTTCTATGCTTCCATTTGTCTTTTGCAATGGATAATGTGTTAAAGAAATAAGATAATAATAGAATAAATTGCTAATGGTCAAAAAATTGACTCTTGGGATGTGCAAGGACTATCCTATGGATGAGTCACAAGGACAATAGCCTCGAGAATAGATAAGAGCATATAAAATATGCTAAGAGATGTCTTGATGGTAGGTGAGTTGTAAAAGGATGTCTTAATAGTAGGTTGGATGAATGTAAGAGAGAATGAATGGAAGTTGTCTATAAGAACAGCAACCTATAAGTAAAAGAAGTTGGAAGTGAGAGTTATCTCATTCGACACTTCTCTTTGTGTGCAACCTTACTGATGCTAAGTATTGGGACTTCTTTGTTCTTTTTCTCCAATAGGTTATGGGCCTACTCATATTTATATGTGAATTTTGAAGTTCTTTGAAGTCTTTATTGTTTTGTGGAATAGATCATATTGTTGCTGATATTGAGGGTTAGAAACTCCCAACTTTGAAATTTAGATCTAGATCTAGATCTAGCTTTGCTCTTATTTATTGTTAAGTGCATTTTGGATTTGGGATTTTATTTACATCTTAAAGTGATCTTATAGAACACTAATATTATGTTTATTACTAAAGTTAGATATTTGATGGACTAACTTTGTAGTTTCATGTATTAAAGGAGCTTAAGATGCTCAAAAGATCTTTTATAGTGCTAAGAGGTGATTTGTGAGCATAAAAGTGATATGAGAGTGGCAAATCAGAATTTAGACGTTTACATAGATCATAGGAGTTGTGAGAAGTCTTAGAAGTGAAGTTGAGAGTGTTTTGAGAGTGAAAACACTAGTTTATTCATAAAGAGAGCATTCTGGATTTCTAAGGCGGCAACACCTTCTTGCTGATATTTAGAGCTTTAGGATTACTTCTCTTGATCTTTTTTGACACATCTTTTCTTTAGATATGGCTTCTAGTGAGGATAAAGGCCTGAGAGCAATTGAGAAGTTTAGAAGAATGAATTTCTATCATAAGAAGAAAGAAAAGGAACATCAAAGTCAAGACTCAGTACTCTATTCATATCAAAGAAGGGACAATTATTCAAGTCAATGAGGTAATGTCAAAACTTGCTTCAATTGTGGCAATGTGGGACATTTTGCTCAAAATTGTTACAAAGGCAAAAATATGCAAAGGAAGAATAGAAATAGAATGCAAGATGACTTTGGAGGAGAAGATTTTACATTCATGGCAACAAATAAAACCTCTATGGATGCCATGGCAAGATGGATTGTGGATTCAGGTTGTTCCAAGCATATGTCACCTTATAAGTATTTATTTGACACTTATAAGGCTATTTCAGCATCAAATGTGGTCCAGGGAGATAGTAGCACATTTGAAGCCCTTGAAATTGGCTCTATTATAGTGGAGGTGGTTGTGAATGGACAAACCAATAGGATAAGAATCAAAGACGTTCTCCATGTACCCAAAATGAAGCAAAATTTACTTTCGGTGAGTAAACTTGTGATGGGAGGTTTTATGGATCAATTCAACATGAAAGAATGTTTTGTGAAAACATTGAGTGGAAACATGGTTGCTAAGGGTTCTATAGAGGAACAGTTGTACTATCTCGATTGCAAGAAGGTTAATGGAGTAGAGGTGGCTGCATCAAATGAAGCCAAGTTGAATACATGGCATCGTCGCCTTGGCCATTTGAATATGAAGAGCATGATAGAACTCAAGTCTATAGTTAGAGGTTTGGATCTTGGTAAAATAAGCCAAAATATAATACAACTTAAATGTGAAGGATGGATACAAGGTAAACAACAAGAAGCTTCATTTCCAAGTGGTATAGCAATACATACTACAAAGTTATTGGAGATTGTCCATTCTAATGTATGTGGACCTATGAAGACCACAAGTATTGGAGGAGCAAGGTAGTTCCTCACTTTTGTTGATGATTTTTCAAGAAAGGCTCGGATCTACATTTTTAAAGCCAAAAGTGAGTACTTGTGGAAGTTCAAGGAGTTTAAAGCACTTGTTGAAAAACAAATACTTGTGGAAGTTCAAGGAGAATTCATGGATATGGGAGTATACAAGAGTTTGCAATGCTTTAGGTTGGAAGGTAGTACCAAGCAGAGATTGAACAGGTTCAAGTATCTGATAAACGAATTTGATATATCAAAGGAGTTTCTAAGTGGTGTAATAACCAACATTTCTAGCTGCTCCCATTCTAAGTTATATGAGGTTCTTAGTAGTGAATGCAAGATCAAGGTGCTACATATGGACAATGGTGGTGAATATATATCTAAGCAATTTGATATTTATTTGAAGAATGAAGGAATTTCTAGATAAACAACTACTATACAATTTGGTATTGCTGAAAGGAAAAATAGAAGCATTGTAGAGATGACAAGGAATATACTTCGTACTCAAAATCTTGGTTATGAATTTTAGACGGAAGCTGTGGTGAATGCAATATATACGAGGAATAGGTGTCCAACAAGTACTCTTGCATCAATGACACCTCAAGAAGCATGGAGTGGGAGACAACCTTGTATTTCACATTTGAGAACCTTTGGATGCATTGCATATGCAAAGACACCAAATTGTATGAGGTCTAAGCTTGATGCAAATGCAACAAAATGTGTGTTCTTAGGATATTGTGAAGATACCAAGGCATATAGGCTAATGTGCTTGGATAGCAACAAGATCATCAAAAGTTATGATGTTGAATTTTTGGAACATAAGAGTGCTTGTGAGCACTTAGAGATGTGTCCAAGTGGGAGTAATGGTGTGTTTATAGAGACATCTTTAAATTTAATAAAGAAAGCAGAAACTAAAGACAATGAAGATAGTGGAGATGTATACCAAATAAAAGAACTTAAGGAGATGGATAAGATGAAAGCTTCTACAATTGTTAGAACAAACAATGAAAAAAATAAAGATGGTGGTGGTATGAGTGAATATGAAAAGCCACATAAGATTGAAAAGATGAAAGCTTCAATAGTTGGTAAAAACAAAATAGAAGAAAATGATGATATGAAGGATTATGATGATGATAATGATGATGATGATGATGATGAAGAATATATACCTTTGAATGAGAAAAGACAAGTTATAAGAGAGAAGAAAGTTATGGAAAAAGGTGAATGTTCATCTTCAAATGAAAGAAGATATGTTTTAAGAGAAAGAAAACCACTTGGTGAATAGTGGAAGAATCATATCTTTCCTCAAATAAGTGAAGAACATGCTAATATTGCACTTGTTTCTGATTCATTGATATTATGTGATGCTATGAAGTCCACAGATGCTATAAAGTAGAAAAAGCCATAGAAGAAGAGTAGACATCTCTCTTGGATAATAAAATATGGAAAATAATTCAATTTCCATCAAATCAAGCTTCAATTGATTCAAAGACTCAGAGATGAATCAAATGGAGATGAAAATGGCTTTCTTGAATGGAAAGTTAGAAGAAGACATTTATATGGATTTGTTTATAAAGATAAGTAATACCTTATTTGAGATGCAAATAATAGAAGGTCAATAATGGCTTTAATGTTCTTTGTTGGAGTGGTAGCAATTTCATGGACTGCTATAAGACAACAATAATAACAAGGTTGTCAACACAGATGGAATATATGCCAACCAGTCATATTACAATGGAAGGAATTTAATTAAGACCAGCTTTGAAGGCCATTCAATGTTACTTCATAAGAAAGAAGATTTAAATAGGAGTGATTGATATGACATATTATGCTATGGAAGACATAATTGTTGATTAAAGTATTAGAGAAGGATAGGCATGATATAATATATAGGCATTCGATTTAAAAGCCTTTGACCAATAGCAAAGTGGGAGTATTAAAAAAAATAGATAATAATAGAATAAGTTGCTATTGGTCAAAAGGTTGACTCTTGGGATGTATAAGGACTATTCTATGGATGAGTCATAAGGACAATAGCCTCGAGAATAGATAAGAGCATATAGAATATGCTAAGAGATGTCTTGATGGTAGGTGAGTTATAAAAGGATGTCTTAATGGTAGGTTGGATGAATGTAAGAGAGAATGAATGGAAGTTGTCTATTAGAACAGCAACCTATGAGTAAAGGAAGTTGGAAGTGCGAGTTATCTCATTCGACACTTCTCTTTGTGTGCAACCTTGCTGATGCTAAGTGTTGTGGCTTCTAACTTCTAGTTCTTTAATATAATGTGAGAAAAATAGGCTTCATCCAAATTAGTGGCAATCATGCCAAAAGCCTTCTTTTCACGTCTTTTAAAGTCCTTTTGTTCCTTCATATCAGCATCTATACTTGGAGGGTCTTCACTTTCATCTACAATGTCCCAAAGGTCCAAAGACGCCAATAAAAGCTCCATTTTGACCTTCCAATGGTAGAAATTGTTGCCTCCAAACTTCTCAATCACTCTCAAACCTTCACCCTCAATAGAAGCCATGTCTAAGGAGTAGATTATTAACAAATATTGAGAAAAGAAGTCTCTCTGTGATCAAAATCACTAAAACAATTTTACACTAGCAAAATCTCAGAATGCCTTCTTATGATTAAAAGAGTGGTTTCTCAGTCAAAACACTCTCAACTCAATTTCTATAGCTTTTCACAAGTATGAGTACTCTCATATACCTTACAATCACGTTCTTTCACTCTTTCAAGTCACTTCCACATCACATACATAAGGTATGTGAAACAACTTCACCAACACAAAAGATACTATCAAGATCTTTTTCAAAGGTCTAATACTCACTATCCAAGGAGTAGAGAATCCACAAAGCAATGTTAGAGATGTATAAGGTCAAAATCAGAACCTCCTTATGTCAAAGTCCTAACATCAACAAAATCCCATAAGATCTATTCCTCACAAAAACAACAACAAGAAAATAACTTCAACTTACTTGGATAGCACAACAAAGTGAATGTGGGCCCATAACCTATTGAAGAAACATAAGAGGCAAAACACAAGTAAGTAGAGATCACCAAGGTTGCATACAAAAGAAGTGTGGAATGAGATAACTCTCTCTTCCAACATCCATTACTTATAGGAGGTGGTTGTTGTCCCAAAGGACTTCTTTTGTTAAAGTTCAAGAAAGAATTTGTTGGAATATTACAATATAAAGTTTAAACCATAGTAAGTTTCTAATAGTCAAAAGGCAACTAGGGATTAAGTGGCAGTTAGGGTCTCGACAGGCGGCTAGGTTTAGGGTCTCAACAAGCGGCTAGATTTAGGATCTCGACAGGCGGTTAGGTTTAAAGTCTCGAGAGGCGGCTGGTTTTAGATAAATGTAGATGAAGTTTATGCATATTGGATGTGAATTCCACTTATAAGTAAAAGGTGTTGGAAGTGAGAGTTATCTCATTCTACACTTCTCTTTGTATGCAATCTTGCTGATGCTAAGTGTTGTAGCTTTGAACTTCTAATTTTTTAATAGGTTATGGATCCACTCACATTTGCTTGTGAGTTTTAGAAGTTTTATGAAGTCTTTATTGTTGTGTAAATTAGGTCTTATGGTATTTGCTGATGTGAGAGTTTGTATGATCTTAGCTTATATTATGGCAAGAAGAGGTTTTGATTTGTAAGCTTAGAGATCTCTAACATTGCTTTGTGCGTTCTTATCTCCTTAAATAGTGAATTTAAGACCATTGTGAAAGACCTTGATAGTGTCTTTATGTGTTATTAAAATTATTTCATTAACCTTGTGTATTTCATTAAATAGTGAGTTGAACGAGTGGAAAAACTTGATTGAGAGGTTCATAAGAGTGCATATATTAATTAGAAGCTTTAGAAGGTCACTTCAGAGTGCTTTGAGTGAGAAATCATTTTTTTGTTCATAAGAGGATATTTTAAATTTCTGCTAGTGCAAACTTATTTTTTGGTGATTTTTGATCATATAGAAACTTCTTTTCTAAATATTCTTTGATACACTACTTCTTAGAGATGGCTTCTAGTAAGGGTGAAGGTTTGAGAGTGATTGAGAAATTTAGAGGTGATAATTTTTATCATTGGAAGGTAAAAATAGAGCTTTTGTTGGCTTCTTTGGACCTTTGGGACATTATAGATGAAAGTGAAGACCCTCCATACATAAATGCAAGTATTAAAGAGAAGAAGGACTTTAAAAGACGTGAAAAGAAGGCTTTTGGCATGATTGCCACAAATGTGGATGAAACCAATTTTTCACACATTATCCATTGCAAAAAACCAGCAGAAGCATAGAAGACTCTTTGCAATATTTATGAGAGCAAGAACTTGTCCAACATCCTCTTTACAAGGAGGAAATTCTTCACTTGCAAGATGGAAGAAGGTGAAGACCTTATGGCTCACGTCAACAAGATAAAGGATCTTGCAAATCAACTAGCTATTGTTGACAAACCTTTACAAGATAGAGATATTATCATGACCTTGCTCATGAGCCTTCCGGAGTCCTACAACTATCTTATAGTAGCATTGGAGTCCATCAAGTTAAAAGAGCTTACAATGGACTATGTGACGACAAGACTTGCTCATAAAGTGACCAAAAGGAAAGAAAAGGAGTATCAAAATGAAGACTCGGTTCTCTTCTCAAGACAAGGCAAAGGTACCTATTCCAACCAATGTGACAATGGAAAAAATAATGTGAGAACTTGCTTCATTTGTGGAAAATCAAGTCACTTTGCAAGAAATTGCTACAAGGCCAAGAAAGGAGAAAGAAAGAATGCTAACAATGCACGTGATGAATTTGGAGGAGATGACTTTGCATTCATGGCAATTGAAGGCACTTCTATGGCTGCCATGTCTAAGTGGATTATTGATTTGGGTGCTACCAAGCACATGACTCCATACAAGTGTTCTGTTAACACTTATGAAGAAATTCTAGTAACAAATAATTAGTTAGGAGACAATAGCATGGTACAAGCTATTGGAATTGGCTCCCTTGTGGTGGAGATTGTTGTGAAGAATGAAACCAAGAGGATTAGATTGAAAGAAGTCCTACATGTACCAAAGATGAAGAAGAATCTTCTTTCGGTGAGCAAACTTGTGTCAAATGGTTGTAAGGTTCAATTTGATATGAATGGATGTTTTGTGAAGACATTGGATGGAGATGGCAACCTTTACATTTTCAATTGTAAGAAGGTGAATGCAGTTGAAGTAGCAGTATTTGCTGAATTTTCCAAAAGATGAAGACAAGTTTGGAATTTCGCATCGACACCTTGGTCATTTGAATGCCAAAAGTATGAAGGAGCTCCAATCTATGGTAATTGGCTTAGATCTTGGTCAATCATACAACAATGCCATGACTCTAGCTTGTAAAGGTTGTATTCAAGGTAAGCAACAAAAGGCCTCATTTCCAAGTGGAGTAGCAACACGAGCAAGCAAGTTGTTGGAGATTATGCATTCAGATGTTTGTAGACCCATGAAGACACCATCAATTGGAGGAGCAAGGTACTTTGTCACATTTATTGATGACTTTTCAAGAAAGGTGTGGATTTTCATCCTTAAAGCCAAGAATGAATGTTTTTCAAGATTTAAGGAGTTTAAGGCATATGTGGAAAAGCAATGTGAATGTAAGATCAAGATATTACGCACGGACAATGGTGGTGAGTATTTATCAAAACACTTTAATGAATATTTGAAGATTTAAGGTATTGCAAGACAAACGTCTATTCCTTACATTCCACAACAAAATGGAGTTGGTGAAAGAGAAAATTGCACTATTGTGGAGATGGAAAAGAGTATGTTTCATGCTCAAAACCTTGGGTATGAGTTTTTGGCGAAAGTTGTGGTCAATGCAGTATACACAAGGAATAGGTGCCCTACAAGTGCACTCACATCAATGACTCTACAAGAAGCTTGCAGGGAAAAGAAACCTTGTATT
Organism: Physcomitrellopsis africana; assembly: GCA_036785485.1. NCBI lineage: Eukaryota > Viridiplantae > Streptophyta > Bryopsida > Funariales > Funariaceae > Physcomitrellopsis > Physcomitrellopsis africana. Next base: position 5,878 of record JAWRVF010001690.1, on the reverse strand, counting down.
TCATACATAAGGACATTTGGATGCATTGCTTATGCAAAGGTACCAGAATATATGAGGTCCAAGCTTGAGGCAAAAGGTACAAAATGTGTATTTGTTGGAAATTATGAAGGTACAAAGCATATAGGTTAATGTGTTTGGATGCCAAAAAGATCATCAAAAGTCATGATGTTGAATTTATTGAGCATAAGAGTGCTTATGAGCACTTGGAGATGTGTCCAAGTGGGAGTAATGGTGTGGCTATGGACACAACTTTAAATTTAGCAAAGAAAGAAGAAGAAGATGAAGACAATGAAGATGGTGGAGACATGAATGAAGGTGAAGAGCTAAAGAAGATGGAGAAGAAAGTCTCTTTGATTCTTGAGACCAACACTGAAGGATATGAAGATGTTGAAGATGATGATGATGAATAGTATCAACCTTTGAATGAGAAAAAACAAAGTTTAAGGAAGAAGAAGCTTGGAAGAATAGTTGGAGTACATGAAGGTGAATCTTCTTCAAATCAAAGGAGATATCCTATGAGGGAAAGAAGACCACTTAGTGAATGGTGGAAGAACCACATCTATCTTCAAGTAAGTGAAGAACATGCCAATGTTGCACTCCTTGCTGATCCATTGTCTTTATGTGATGCAATGAAGTCCACAGATGCTATGGAGTGGTAGAAGGCCATGGAAGAAGAGTACAAATCTCTCATTGGCAATAGAACATGAGAATTAACTCAACTTCCACCAAATTGATCTTCAATTGGTTGTGAGTGGGTGTTTAGAATCAAGAGGGAATCAATAGATGATGTTGTGAGATATAAAGCTAGATTAATTATCAAAGGATACTCACAAGTATTAAAGAACTAGAAGTTAGAAGCCACAATACTTAGCATTAGCAAGGTTGCACACAAAGAGAAGTGTGGAATGAGATAATTCTTACTTCCAACACCGTTTATTTATAAGTGGAGTTTACATCCAATATATATAGACTTCATCCATATTCATCTAAAAATAGCCACCATTCAAGATCCTAAATCTAGCCGCTTGTCCAGACTCTAAATCTAACAGCTTGTCAAGATCATAAACCTAGCCCTGTGTCGAGATCCTAGTTGCCACTTAATCCCTAGTTGCCTTTTGACTATTAGAAATTTATTATGATTAAACTCTATATTGTAATAAATCAACAAACTGCTTGTTGAACTTTAACACTCCCACTTTTTTAGTTGTCAAAAAGCTTTTAAGCCTAATGCCTTTATCAACTCGTGGTGTCTATCCTTTACTAATGCCTTTGTAAGCACATCAATAAGCATCTCTTTTGTAGCACAATACTTCATACCTATTATATCATCTTCAATCTTCTCTCGTATGAAATGATGTTGAATATCAATGTGCTTCGTTCTTGAATGGTGCTTTGGATTCTTGGCAAATGCAAGACATCCTTGATTGTCACACATTATTGGAGTTGCTTCTGTTTGCACTAATCCAATGTCTTCTAAGAGTTGCCTTATCCAACAAGCCTCCATTGCACAATGACTTGCTGCCATGTACTCAGCCTCCATGGTTGATCTTGCAATGGTAGGTTGTCTCTTGCAATTCCATGAAATGACTCCCACTCCAATAAAGAACACATATCCCGTTGTGGATCTTCTATCATTTGCATCTCCAGCCCAATCCGCATCACAATAACCTTGCAAATCAATGTTCTTACCACCAAGGCATAATTTGAAGTCTTTAGTACCTTTTAAGTACCTCAACATCGTCTTTACTATTGCCCAATGCAAAAGTTCAGCCGTAGACTTGTGTTGGCTCACAACATTCACCGCATATGCAAGATCCACTCTTGTGGCCACCATTGCATATATAAGTGAGCCTACTACTGCTTTATATAGAATATTTTATATCTCACCTACAAGTTGGGTAAATTCCTCATTCGTGAGCTTCATCAACTTCAAATTTGCCTCTGAAGGTATTCCAATTGGCTTACAATCCTCCATATTGAATCGTTTCAACACTTCTTCAATGTACTTGCTTTGACTAATTGTAATGGTCTTATTATCACGATCTCTTATAAACTCCATTCCTAAGCAATAGTGGAGCTCTCCCAAATCACTCATTTCAAATTCTTTTTCTTATATGGCCTTCATCCAATTCAGCTTTTTTACATTGTTAGCCAAGATGATTAAATGATCAACATAAAGGATTACAATTAATAAGAACTCTTGAGATTGCATCATGTACATGGAATGATTTGCCTCACTCTTTACAAATCCTTCATTTACAAAGAATGTGTCAATCCGTTGGTACCAAGCCCTTGGTGATTGCTTGAGTTCATACAAGGATTTCTTCAACTTACAAACAAGGTGTTGTTTGCCTTCTTCAACATATCCCTAAGGTTGATCAATGTAGATGTCTTCTTCCAGGTCTCCATTTAAGAAAGCCATCTTTACATCCATTTGATGCATCTCTAAGTCCATTGCTATCCCAATTGCCACAATAGTTTTAATAGTGGTGAATTTAGCCACGAGAGCATATGTCTCATTGAAATCAACACCAGCAACTTATGAGTATCCTTTGGCAACTAATCTTGTCTTATATCTCACAACATTGCCCATTGCATCCCTCTTGGTTCCCTAAGCATTTAATCAATAGAGGTCGATTTGGTGGAAATTGGAGTTAATTATTCTATTATCAATGATTTGAATTCTTCTTCCGTATACACTACTCCTGGCGTCTGTGGACTTCGTTTGCATCGCGCCAAGACAATGGATCGACCCAAAAATTGCAACATTGGCATATTCTTGACTTCTTGAAGAAAGATGTGGTTCTTCTACCGTTCATTTTCATTGGCCTTCTTTCCCTACGTAGGATGCTCGGTGAGTTTGAAGATTTCACCTTCATGTCTCCAACTCTCTTCGAGCTTCTTCCTTAAACTTTGTTTCTCATTGAGTTGATACTATTGTCATCATCGTCTTCAGCGTCTTCATATCCTTGATTGAATTACCGAGAATCAAAGAGACTTTCTTCTCCATCTTCTTTAGCCCTTCACCTTCATTCATGTCTCCACTATCTTCATTGTCTTCATCTTCTTCTTCTTTTTTTGCTAGATTTAAAGATGTGTCCACAAACACACCATTACTCCTACTTGGACACATCTCCAAGTGCTCATAAGCACTCTTATGCTCAATAAATTCAACATCATGACTTTTGATGATCTTTTTGGTATCCAAACACATTAGCCTATATACTTTGTACCTTCATAATTTCCAACAAATACACATTTTGTACCTTTTGCCTCAAACTTGGACCTCATATAATCTGGTACCTTTGCATAAGCAATGCATCCAAATGTCCTCATGTATGAAATACAAGGTTTCTTTTCCCTGCAAGCTTCTTATAGAGTCATTGATGTGTGTGCACTTGTAGGGCACCTATTCCTTGTGTATACTGCATTGACCACAACTTTCGCCCAAAATTCATACCCAAGGTTTTGAACATGAAACATACTCTTTGCCATCTCCACAATGGTGCGATTTTCTCTTTCAACAACTCTATTTTGTTGTGCAATGTAAGGAGTAGACGTTTGTCTTGCAATACCTTAAATCTTCAAATATTCATCAAAGTGTTTTGATAAATACTCACCACCATTGTCCGTTGTCGTAATACGTGAAGTCTTGCTTGAGAATGCTCCGGGCACCTAGCTATGGAAGATAAAAAGGAAATACGCCACAACAAAATCCTAACAATTCTAATAGAATCTTAAATAACTTCTATTAAACCTTAACAATATTTTTCAGCTTGATTCAATCTTAAAGAAATTATAAAAGAAGAATAAATGAGTCATTCAATAATCATAATAGAAAATAATATATAAAATACTAAATTTAGAAAATACTAAAAATAGAATCTTAAAATCCTAAATCATATCTTATTCAAACCCTAGTCAAACCCTAAGTCAAACCTTGATCAAACCCTAAGTCAAATCCTAGTCAAACCCTAATCAAACCCTAAGTCAAACCCTAATCAAACCCTAACCCTAATGAAATCCTAACTCAAATCTTGGTCAAATCTTAGTCAAACCCTAATCAAATCCTAAGTCAAACCCTAGTCAAATCCTAATCAAACCCTAAATCAAACCCTGATCAAACCCTAACCCTAATGAAACCCTAACTCAAACCCTGGTCAAACCTTAATCAAACCCTAATCAAACCCTAAGTCAAACCCTGATCAAATCCTAACTCTAATGAAACCCTAACTAAATCCTAAATCCAAATCCTAATCAAATCCTAATCCTAATGAAATCCTAATTAAATCCTAAATCCAAATCCTAATCAAACCCTAGTAAAATCTTAAACCCTAAATCCTAGCCAAGCCCTAAGCAATTTCTAAGGCAGTTTTAGAACCACAATAACTACCAAACAAACCGTTGATCTTGATTGAAATTTTTCATACACCTTAACAATTAAGTTAACAACACACACACTAAGTTTGAAGAAGATCCAACTTACCAAAAAGAAGAAAAACTTACAAATTTGCTCGGATATCAGCCGGCTTCCTTCTCCAATCTTCATGCCAATATTCTAGTGCCTAAACCTCCTATTTGCACCGTTTAATTGCTTCCAAATTTCAAATGCATATACAAAATTAGGTCTTCTACACACGCACATAAATTGCACCCCAATCCAACTAATAGATTGCTCAAAATCTGCGAAATCCTCACTAACCTTTAAAACCCAATTCCAGAGACCCCGACCCACATAAACTTCAATAAACTTTGATCAAACCGTTAGATCAATCTCAAATTCACAGCACCTTACAAGGACAATTTTATGCACAAACCCACAAAATTTCACTTGACGATCTATAACCAATCTCACAAAATCCTCAAAATTATAAACCCCAATAAACTTCACAAACTCTAAAGTCTCCCAAAACAACTTTGACTTTGCAAATCTCTTTCAAACTCAAATTTTATCCAAATCATTCAAAACGAAAACACATATAGACTTCCTTAAGTTTTTATTCTGACCGCACTCTTCGATTTTCAAAAAGACCCCGGATCCGCCGTAGGCACGTGGTTTTGTGCCCTAGGGTCTGGTTTCAACCCAGGTTCTTAACCGGCCCTCTCCGGGTATCAACTCTTGTAATTTTGAGGTAAATTTCTCTAAAACCTACTCTTAACTTCTTATTGAACATACCTATACCAATTATTTTTCTAATCTACTTTATTTTACCGTATTTATGGCTTTACAAAGTAAGTAGAAATCCCTTTTATAAAAGGCAGCATTAGCACCTTTTTATTTTTTACTACCTCCTTGTCTATTATCTAATTTTTTAAGATAATTTTCTCAAATATTTCCATTTGAGCTCTTCTATAATATAATCACTCCTTCCCTCTTTCACCTAGTGGTTATATTACTACACGACACTATGCGTAATGTCTTGATCTTACATTCACATTGCTTTTATACATATGCCTTAAACTCCTTAAACCTTGAAAAACATTCACTCTTGGCTTTAAGGATGAAAATCCACACCTTTCTTGAAAAGTCATCAATAAATGTGACAAATTACCTTGCTCCTCCAATTGATGGTGTCTTCATGGATCTACAAACATCTGAATGCATAATCTCCAACAACTTGCTTGCTCGTGTTGCTACTCCACTTGGAAATGAGGCCTTTTGTTGCTTACCTTGAATACAACCTTTACAAGCTAGAGTCATGGCATTGTTGTATGATTGACCAAGATCTAAGCCAATTACCATAGATTGGAGCTCCTTCATGCTTTTGGCATTCAAATGACCAAGGCGTCAATGCCAAATTCCAAACTTGTCTTCATCTTTTGGAAATTCAGCAAATGCTGCTACTTCAACTCCATTCACCTTCTTACAATTGAGAAT
>JAWRVF010001689.1:0-50401 GCA_036785485.1 Physcomitrellopsis africana | reverse complement strand
CAAATGGTATGACATTATATTCAAAATGACCATACCTTGTACGAAAAACTGTCTTCCATTCGTCTCCTTCTTTGATTCGCACAAGGTTGTAAGCTCCCCTTAGATCAATCTTTGTAAAGATCTTTACACGTCCAAGTTATTCCAGAAGACTAGAGATCAAAGGTAATGGATAGCAATTCTTCTTTGTCACCTTGTTCAGACCTCCATAGTCCATGCACATCCATAGTGAGCCATCCTTCTTCTTTACAAATAAGATTGGTGCCCCAGCTGGCGATTTTGAATGACAAATGAAATTCTTAGCTAGGTTCTCGTCAATGTATTTCCGCAATTCAGCCAACTCCATGTGCGATAGATTGTAGATTGGGCCAAAAGGCGGTTGTGTTCTTTTTTGCAATTCTATGGCACAATCATATGGTCGATGTTCTGGTAGCATATCAGCATTCTTCTTTTGGAACACGTCTTCAAAATCCTTGTATTGTTTCGGTATTCCTGTTGTTGAAATCTGCTGTCCACTAATTGGAGCCGCATAAATGACCAATGGTGTGCCTTCCTTGCATGATCTTACAAACATTCTTGCTCCAATAAACAAAGAGTTTTTTGTTTAGGGTCTTCTTCTAAGCTTGTCTTCAGATTGTTCTATGGGAAATGTTATCCTCCGCAACCTCCAATCTATGGATGGATTATATTTTTCCAACCAAGAAAGACCAAGAATAATAGGATTTGACGGGATGCTAATAATGTTGAAAATAATATAACTACTATGGTCTTTAAACGTTACTTCTATAGGTTCTGATTCATGGGTGACATTACCAAATAATAAAGGTCATCCATCTATTACTTCTACGTGAACATGTTTGAATTTTTGTACTAGGGGAATTTTGTGACGCTTAACAAATTCTTCGTCTAAAAAACAAGCAGATGCTCCTGAATCTAATAAGGCTAAGGTTTTTAGTTTTTCAGGACCAAAAGACAAAAGAATAGTAAAACAACGGGCAGGTTGAGTAGAAAGAGAGGAACCTATTTTTGATTTGTTTAGCCGCACGGTTCCTATTGTGGCTGGGCATCCTCGTTTTCCTGAAGAAACACACCTCTATTCTTAATGTTGCGTCCATTTTGCTTCTTCGGACAGTTTTTAACTCTATGGCCTTCTCCAGTGCAATAAAAGCACAAACCTTTCTCCATACGTTGCTTCTTTTCTTCTAGAGTAAGGGATTTGATACGTACTGCATCAATCTACATGTCCTTTGTCTGTGCTTGTGAATTTAGGCTACTTGCCAATATAATTGTGCCGTGATGACTTGTATATTGTCTAGAGCGTTGATCTTGGCGACGTTGAAATAGGCGGTTATCGCATTTTACAGCTTGGCTAATAGCTTTGTTGAACGTTCGTGGATCAGGAAGAGATAATAACAAATCCTTCATGTCATCCCTTAGACCTCAATAGAATTGGCTCATCAATGCTTCTTCATCCCAATTGATGTTGCATGCCAATTGCCTAAAATCCAATACATAGACTGATGCAGAGCAAGTCCCTTGTTGTAGCAATCAAATTTTTGTTGTAGTCCACCGAGCCTTGTCATACTCGCCAAATGCTTCTGCAAATGCCTCCAAAAAAGTCTCAAAGTTGTTCAAAATTGGTGATCTTTTTTCAAATAGAGGAGCAAACCACGATAGAGCTTGTCCCGTAAGCAAAGTTCCAACCAATCCAACGCGTGATTCCTCCGTTGGATAACGTTCGGATTGTAGAGCTGTTATTAACTTGATTTGATTGATGAAACCTCGAAACTTGGAGCGTGTGCCATCAAACTTGTCTGAAAGGCTAATACGAGGTTCCATTCGTTGTGGAAGTAATGGTTCTCGTTGAACCACAGGTAAATTTACTACTTCTGGTGCAGAAACTCGAGGCTGATGAAACCCAGATTGTGCTATTCCGGATGCTCCATCATTATGAAGTCTTGCAAAGACTCCTTCCATCACCGTAATTCTCTGTGATAACGTAGCAAGAGCATTCATAATGGCGTCCATCTTGGACTCCAAACTTTCACTCATATTAATGTCTTGACCTCCAACCATTCTAAGAGAAAAAAAGTAATTGTTTCTACAAGAAAGAAATATTGGTTTAGAAGAGGGTACTCCGCAACCTCTAAAATGCCTTAAGACCTTCAAGAAGAGGAATAATCCACTCTCTCCAAGAAGAATAAGACTCCAATATTATGACAAAAAAGATATCAGTTTAGAAGAGGGTAATCTGCAACCTCTAAAATACTAGTGTACCTTCAAGAAGAGGGGTAATCCACACTCCAACAAGAAGGAACTAACTCTGATATCTAAGGTGAGAGTAGTCTCGACAAACTGTCACGGACACAAATTATAGACTTGAAGTCTAAACAAGAAGTTCAAGAAGAACTGGCAGGAACTGGATTAATTAGATGAGTACAAAAACAACATCAGAGAGGTGAGCTAGAGCTCCAAGAGATGTGTTGTCGAGACTGAAGAACTCTTCAGCCTCGACTCCAATATATACTCCTACCTAGGAAGCTTCTCAAGCAACTTCTACTAATTAGGAAGATATTAGAAGGCTCTGGAAGGTTCTAGAGAGTTCTAGGAAACTTCTAGAATATTCTAGAAGATTCTAACAAGTATGTCCTTGACACTAAAAAGATATTAGAAGGCTTTGGAAGGTTCTAGAAAGTTCTAGGAAATTTCTAGAATGTTCTAGAAGGTATCTAACAAGTATGTCCTTGATACCATAAGGCTTGTGGCCCAAGTGTCTAATTGTAAGTTGCTTTTAATGTGATTTCTTAAAAATAAGAAACTTATGGCATAAGTTTTAATAGTTATATGGTATATCTATAAAAGTCTAAATATCTAACATGCATCTAAAAAACTTCCTTGAAGCTTTTTAAAGAAGATATTATTTTTCCAAGATGTTTCTATCTATTTATATTTACTTCTATTTATTCCTATTTATTTAAATAATATGGATATTTATTACACATAGTTCTTGTTACAATTGTCAAAGATATATATTTGAATAATATTTTGAAAAAAATAATATAATCTTATATTAATTTTTAAAAAAATAAAAAAAATAGAAGAAATATAAAATAGAAATAAAATTAAACTAGCTATTATCAATTATAAAGAAATTTGAGAGTCTTAACTAAGACTAGAATACAAAAAAGTATTGACAAAATTAAAGATGACCTTAGTCTTGTTTCTATATAAAATACTATATTAAAGGCTTATTGATTTTTTTTTTATCAATATAAAAATAGATTAAATTATGAGAGATGCATCTCTATAAAAAAAGAATAGCAATTCTTATAGATCTTTGAGCTCATTTGGATAGTGTACAAGGAAAAATGGCATTTTTTGTAATCCAAAAAAAATTGCAAATGGAATTAATATTTGAAGAAACTAAATAGAAGATTCATAGTTTGCTATAAGAGATTATTTGGTTGAGAGAAGTAAGTGGTAGACAAGCTATATATATGACCCTCATAGAAATTCCAAGGGTTGTTATAAAAGAGCCAAAGAATATTATGTCTTATAAATTTGAAAGAATAAAATCCAATTTTTGAGGTTTTGTGTAATAAATATGGTTCTACTTACAATTATATCATTCTTGTTATGCGGATTGTTAAATTAAATAGACAATGGTAAAAATAAAATAAATTATTAAATAAAAAGTATTATTTTTTTATAAATTATTAATAATAAAAAAATTAACTTTCAACATATAAAAATGGCATCCTATAGATATAGGATGAGGTCAAGGACAACAAATCAAAGTCAAGAGGATAAAATATCTATTAAAAAATATTCAAAAGATTAAGTAAGAGTAATTAATACATGGCATAAGATATTGTTGTAGTATGTAAGATGCTAAAGGATCTTAAGAACATGTGTATAAAAATAAAAGAGTAGAAGTTGTCTTTTAGGGCAACAACCACCACCTATAAGTAATAGATGTTGAAAGTGAGAGTTATCTAACTCTACACTATTTTTGTTTGCAACCTTATTAATGTTAAATGTTGTGGCTTTTAACTTTTTTTTTTTCAATAGATCATAGGACCATTCATCTTTACTTATGAGTTTTAAAGTTCTAAGAAGTCTTTATTGTTGTGTAGAATATATTATATTATTGTTGTTGATATTAAGATTTAAAAACTTTTAATTTTGAGATTCAAATTTAGATCTAGATCTTGTTTTGTTCTTATTTATTATTAAGTGCATTTTAAATTTGAGATTTTATTTATACCTTGAAGTGAAGTTATAGAATATTAGTGTTGTATTTTCTTGTTGAGTTAGATCTTTGATAGATTAACTTTGTAGTTTCATTTGTTAAAGAAGTTTAAAGTGCTTAAAAGACCTCTTGTGATCTTAGAGGTGATTAGTGAGCATAAAAGTGATATAAGAGTAGAAAATCTAATTTAAAACATTTAAAAAATTCATAGGACTTATAAAAAGTCCTAGAAGTAAAGTTGAGAGTGTTTTAAAAGTAAAAATATTAATTTATTTACAAAAAAGGCATTTTGAGTTTGTAAGATAACAACACCTTTTTATTAATTTTGAAAGCTTTAGAACTACTTCTTTTTATTTTTTTTGATACATCTCTTCTTTAGACATGGCTTCAAGTGAGGATAAAGGCTTAAGAGTAATTGAGAAGTTTAGAGGTAAAATTTTTTATCATTGGAAGATAAAAATAAAACTTTTGTTGATTTCTTTAGATCTTTGAAATATTGTAGATGAAAATAAAGAGCCTCCAAGCATGGATGCTAATATAAAGGAAAAGAAAGAATAAAAATATTGTGAAAAAAAGGCTTTTGGATTGATTGCAACCAATGTTCATGAAGCCAATTTCTTTCATATTATTTCTTGCAAAGGACTAGCAGAAGCATGAAAGACTCTTTATAACATCTATGAGAGAACAAACTTATCGAATATCATCTATACAAAGAAGATATGCTTCACTTGCAAGATGGAAGAAGGTGAAGACCTCATGGCACATATCAACAAAGTAAAGGCACTTGCAAATCAACTTGCAATTGTAAATAAGCCTTTAGAAGATGCAGATATTGTCATGATTCTACTTATAAGCTTGTCGGAATCCTACAACTACCTTATTATGGCTTTAGAATCTACTAAGCTGAAAGAACTTGCTATGGGCTATATCATAGCAAGACTTATCTAAGAAATGATTAAGAAGAAAGAAAAAGAGTTTTAAGGTGAAGATTCAATATTTTTTTCATATAAAGGCAAAGACAACTATTCAAACCAACGAGATAATATCAAAACTTGCTTCATTTGTGGCAAAGTAGAATATTTTGTTTGAAATTATTATAAAGACAAAAAGATGGAGAGGGAGAATATAAATAATGTATAAAATGAATTTGAAAGATGATTGACTGTAATGCAATGAATTTTTTTTTTGATGATTGTTATCCTTTATGTTGATAATTTAATCATCTTAACCAATACTTTGAAGATGATGGATTGGTTGAAGGTAAAGTTGAAAAAAGAATATAAGATGAATGATTTGGAAGAGCTTCATTATTATTTAAGAGTGGAATTTGTAAGAGATCATGCTAAAAAGACCATCATATTGAATCAATAGAAATATATTGAAGGAGTATTGAAATGATTCAACATAGAGGATTGCAAGACTATTTGAATACCTTGGGAGGCAAATTTGAAGTTGATGAAACTTACGGATGAAGAATTTGCTAAAGTTGAAGGTGAATTATAAAGTGTTGTATACAAGATAATACTAGGCTCATTCATATATATAATGATTGGTACAAAGATGGATCTTATATATGCAGTGAGTGTTGTAAGTCAATACATATCAAAAGTTAGACAAATCCATTGGACAACCATCAAAAGGATCATAAAGTACTTGAAAGGCACATTGGACTTCAAATTATATCTCGGAGGTGATAATATTACTTTGCATAGTTATTGTGATGCAGATTAGATAGAAGATGCAAATAATAGAAGATCAACAATAGACTCTGTATTCTTTATTGGAATAGGAGTAATTTCATGGAATTACAAGAGATAATCTACAATTGCAAGGTTCACAATGAAAGCAGAATACATGGCAACAAGTCATAGAGCAATAGGAGCAATTTGATTAAGATAAGTTTTAGAGGACATTAAATTTGTGCAATTGGAAGCAACTCTAATGAAGTGTCGTAATCAAAGATGCCTTACTTTTGTAAAGAATCCAAAGCATCATTTAAGAACTAAGCACATTGATATTCAATATCATTTTATTAAAAAGAAGATTGAAATGAAAGTAATTAACATGAACTATTGTGCTATAGAAGACATGCTTACTGATTTATTAATAAAAGCATTAGTAAAAGATAGGCATCACATGTTGACAAAGGTATTAGGTTTGGAAGCCTTTGACAATTAGTAAAGTGAGAGTGTTAAGATAAATAAATAATAATAAAAATAAAATAAATTATCAAATAAAAATATTACCTTAGATAAATTGTTAATGGTCAAAAGATTGACTCTTAGCATATAGAAAGGGCATCTTAAGGATATATGATGAGGTCAAGGACAAAGAGAAAAAATCAAGAAGATAAAGTATTTATTAGAAAATATCCAAAAGACTAAGTAAGAATAATTTGTGCATGGCATAAGATATCCTTATGATATATAAGATGCCAAAGGATCCTAGAAATATGTATATAAAAATCAAAAAGTGGAAGTTATCTTTTAGAGTAGCAACCACTACCTATAAATAATGGGTGTTGGAAGTGAGAGTTATCTAATTCTACACTTTCTGTATATGCAACCTCATTGATGCTAAGTATTGTGGCTTATAATTTTATTTTCTTTGATATGGATGGATTTACTCAAGATGCTTTCATAAGCATTTTTTTATTAGAAAGTACTCAATCATAGTTTGCTCCATTATTAAAAAAGAAAATTTTAATCTTATGCAATTTGAAGGCTTTTATAAAAAGATTTTATATTGTATTTGAAGATAGTGACAGAAAGAAGGTTGTAGAAAAGAAGATCCAAAATCTACAACAAGAACAATGTTTAGCTGTAATTTATGCCGTAGAATTTCAACAACTTACTTACAATCTTAATTGAAATAATAAAGCTTTTATAACTTAATTTTGTTAGGACCTAAAGGACAACATAAAGAATTTATTGATTACAATACCAATAATTGAAAGCTTAGAAGAACTCATGTCTCAAGCTATTACTTGTGAAAATTATTTATTTAAATTGCAACAAGAGAGGTGATCAATTTTCAGCAATGCCTATTAAGATACGATTAGTACATCTTTAAGAACATTAGAAAAGCCATCAATATATTTTAAACCCATGCAGATTGATACAACTCAATTCAAACTATTAACACTTGCAGAGAAGGTTAGATATTGATAAGAGAATCTATGTATATACTATAGTAGATTTAATCACAAAGAAGTAAACTATCCAAAAAATTTAAAAAATTCAAGGCATAAAGTGTAATATTTAAATTTGAAAGGTTAAAAAATGAAAACATCTAGCTACAATAGAGACCTTATGATTGAACACCTCTAAATCTAATTTACCAAAAAAAAGTCTCTTCTTACCTCCAAATCCAACAACTTGTTTTACACTTCCTATATATATAAGAATCTCAAGACAAGAGATTTATGCTAAAGTCCTTTTAGATATTGGAACCTTAGTATGTTTTATAAATAAAGGTTTTACAATCAAGTATAATTTAGTATTTGTAAAGAAGATCCATCCTGCACCTGTTGAAGTCATTGATGGACAAAGTCTTACATCAAGGGAAGTTTTTGAAGAAACTCAATTATTAGAAGTAGTACTAGGAAATCAAATATCACACATTGTCTTCAATATCATTCAATGTCCAACAAATTCTATTATCATTAAACTTCTTTGATTTAAATTACATAATCTTGATATTGATTGGAATTTATAAAAGATTTTTTTAAGGTCCAAACATCAAAAGTAAAAACAAGATACAACTTTATTTTTTGGAGCTAAAGCATTTATGCAGGTCACAAAGAAAAGAGCTACATTTGTATTATATGCTATTCAAATGAAAGATCCAACTAGGCAACTCAAGCAAGATATTTTCAATCAATATTGTGATCTTGAAGATGTATTTAAGAAAAAAAAAATAGATATGTTACTAAAACATCATCTTTACAACTATGCAATCAAATTATAAGATGGAGCTTAACTTCTATTTGGTCCAATTTATAATCTCTCATAGATAGAATTTATACCCTTACAAGAATATATTGATGAAAATCTAATTAAAATTTTTATTAGACATTCAAAATTACTTATAACAGCACCTACGTTGTTTGTAAAGAAAAAAGATGATTCTTTATATATGAGCATTGATTATTGAGGTCTAAATAAAGTGATTATGAAAAATTGTTATCCATTACCTTTAATCTAGAGATTATTGGAATAACTTGAATGATCAAAGATTTTTATAAAGATTGATTTGAGAGGTGCCTACAATCCAATCAAGATCAAAGAATGAGATTAATAGAAGACATCATTTCATATAAGGTATGGATATTTCAAATGCAATGTTATATCTTTTGGACTTATAAATGCACCTACATTCTTTTAATATATAATGAATGGCATTTTTTAGATGACTTTGTAATTATTTATTTAGATGATATCTTGATCTTTTCTAAGAACAAACAAGACTATGAACATCATATACATATGATATTGGAGAAATTATAAGAAAATGGCTTATATGCCAAATTAGAGAAGTGCTTATTCCATCAACTATTAATCAAATTTTTGACATATATTGCTCTTAAAAATAAAATTTCTATAAATCCAAAGAAAATATAAATTATTATAGAATAGAAACAATCATCATCAATCAAAGATATACAATATTTTTTAGAACTTATAAATTTTTATAGAATCTTTATCAAAGATTATTCTAAAATTATAGCTCTATTAATACAGTTTATAAGAAGAAAAAAATTTATTTGAAACAACAAAGCTAAAAAAGCATTGAAAAAGCTAAAATAATCCTTTACTTTAGCTTTTATACTTATTCATGCAAATCCAACAAAACCATTCATTTTGAAAATAGATACTTCAGATTTTGCACTTAAATCTATGTTTTCTAAAATTGGTGATGATGATCAACTTCACTCAATAGCATTCTGCTTTCAAAAAAATTTAACTATAAAAATCAATTATAAGTTCTTATAAGCAATTATTGATGCTTTTGAAAAATGGTGCCATTTATAAGAAGAAACTCAACACAAAATCATAATATATATTGATTATAAAAATTTAAAATATTTCATGATAGAATATGTCATATTTCATGATAGAATATTTTATGATAGATAATGACATATTCTATCATATTTAGAATTGTCATCAAACATGATAGAATATGTCATTATCTTGGTTTAATTTTGTGATTACATATTGTCCAAAAAAACCTCAAAAAAAACTAAATGCTCTTTTTTGACATTCATATCTTGCATCAAGAATAAGAGATATTATATTGGAATAGCTAAAATTAATTATATTAAATTTTTTTAATTTATAATTAAAAGAATTGATAATATCTATCTATATAGATATAACTCTTAAGTCAAAAATCTAAAAAGCAATGAAGATAGATTCATTTGTAGATAGCATTCAACGATATCTAAAAAAATAGAGGTGGAAGAAAATAATAATTTTAAGTTTGAGGATGAATTGTTGTATTTCAAGGATCTCTTATATATACATCTACGCCTTGCAAGACTTTAAGTTCTTTAAGTATAATATGATCTTCTAGTAGCTAGACATTTTGGCTTCAATAATACCTTAGAACTAATATCAAAAGATTATTGGTGGCCTCAAATGTGAAAATTAGTGATGGAATTTATCCAATCATGTGAAATTTGTACTCAAGCAAAGATTCTAAGATACCAACCATATAAACTTCTCTAACCACTTCCAATTTCTAAAGGTCCATAGCAATTGTTATCTATGGACTTCATTATAGACCTTTTGATTTCTAATGGCAAAGATTCAATTTTTGTTGTAGTAGACCGTCTTATTAAGATGGCATATTTCATTTTGTACAATAAGAATATTTCTAAGGAAGAAATAGTCAAGTTTTTTATCAATAATATTTATTGAATATACGGCCTTTTAAGTAATATTATTTCAAATCAAAGACCATAATTTATATTAATTTTTTGGAGAGGACTATTTCAACTTTTGAAGGTCAAGATCAATCTTTTATTAGCTTATCATCCTTAGATCAATAATCAAACACAATAAATAAATTAGATCTTGGAATAATATCTTTGTTACAATATAAATTATCAACAAGATGATTGGATGGATCTCCTATCATTGATTGAGTTTGCATATAATAATATTGAATATTCTTTGATGATGCAAATTCTATTTTTTTAAAACTATGGATGCCACCTTACAACAAATCCATTCCAAATTGAAGATGTAAAAAGTCTTGTTGTACAAAATCTAGCTACTTACTTGAAGGCCATCCATAAAGAATTAAAATTCTAAATATAAATGGTCTAAGGTCAATATAAAGACTATGCAGACATCCATCACAAGAGCCAACTAAAGTTCAAGGTAGGAGATTGTATCTGGCTACTCCAACAAAATATACAAACAAATTGATTATTATGAAAGTTAAATTACCAAAGACTTAGACCATTTACAATTCTATACCAAGTAAGTTCAATAAGTTTCTATCTTAAACTACTAAGTAGTATACACATTCATCTAGTCTTTTATATCTCGCTTTTAAAAACCTATTATAAATCAAGTATTGGTAGAAGAATTCTTCTACCATCAACCTTAGTTGAAGTCAATCAAGAGCTTGAATATAATTTAGATAAAATATTAGATTTTTATTTAAGATATAAAAAATTAGAATACTTTATCTATTAGAAGGGCTATAGAATTAATAAAAAAATATTGAAACCTTCAGATAACCTTAAGAATGCACTTGAGAAAGTTTACAAATTCCATAAATGATATTTTAAAAAATCTAAATTCAATTCCCATTGAAGAATTTATAGATACCGATATCTCTAAGATTCTAAATGATGCTTTTTTATCAACAATAGAAGAGCAATATAAAAAAGAAAGAGCCACGTTAAGATCTTTACTTGCATATGGTCATTTTTTTTAAAGATAGAATAGATCGTGCTAGAAGCTTGCTAACTACCATATCAAATCTTTGCATTTTGAAGAACTTATAAGAATAAGAGTTAGAAGATCCTTCTACCATACAAGCACTTAGTGAACCATTATAATTTTCACAATTTATTAGCTTTGAAGAACATGGGTGAGATAAAGAAGAAGTATTCTAATGCCAAGTAAGATCATATTTGGAGTCTTTGGAGATACAACTTCATCACAAATATCTTGATTCAAATGCCAAAGTTTTGGTGATATTCTTTGAGATTGAAAGGATGACTCCAATTGGTCTAAAAATTATATTTGAAAGATATTTTGAAGGTTGCAACAAAGAGAAAATTCTCAAATAGGACATTGGTACAACATAAGTTATATCTAGAGGTCATCAATGCCATTTCAAGAATCCTGTAGAACCGATTATCAATGAATAAAGGATGGAATATATTACATCTCTATTCCAACTAATTTTAGATTTCCTATATATGTGATTTGCTTATCAAAATACTTAAACTCTTTGTAGAACTTGTTGCTAAAAGAAGAAGTGATGTCATGAATATATTCTAAGTTATTATTTTTTAGAACCTTCTAGAATCTTTTATAATCTTTTAGAATCTTTTTTAAACTTTTAGAATCTTTTAGAATCTTTTAGAATCTTCTTTAATCTTCTAAAATCTTCTTCAATCTTCTAGAATCTTCTTCAATCTTCTAAAATCTTTTTTAGCCTTCTAAAACCTTCTAAGATACTCTTAAAAGCTTCTATCAATGCTTCATAGACTTTTAAAAACTTTCTAATTACTTTTGTAGTTAAAATCTTCTATAGGTATTTCTATTAAGCTAAAAAAGCTTCTACACAAGGTTTGATAGGACATAGAGCTTATAATATAAATAAAAAGTAAGATCAAAGTACATCTCAATCTTACCAACACAAATCTTGGAATAATCCAAAGTGTTGCCTTGTTTTTTGATATCAATTTAGTTCTTGGTCTTATCAACCATCTAGTTATGTATTTTTTTCTTGTCTATTTGCTAATCCATTGTCTTACATCCATGACAATCTTCTGGAAATTTTTTATAGGCCACAATGTCATGTTATGTGTTGTCTTGTTTGAGAATGCACTAGGCACTTGGCTATAGAAGGTAAACTTATATATTGCAACTATCTAAGAACCTAACAACCTTAATATAATCTTAAATAAATCATAATTTAATCTTTAATAATTCTAATCAAATTCTTAAAAAATAATAAAAAAATATTAAAGAATCCTAAAGAAATCATAAAGAAACCTTAAAAAAATTCTAATCAAATTCTAGGCAATTTTAAATAAATCCTAAATAAATCATAATTGAATTTTAATCAAATTCCATATAATTTCTAATAAAATCTTAATCAAACCATAATCAAATCTTAATCAAATTATAATCAAATATCAATCAATTTTTAATCAATTTTTAATCAAATCCTAATTAATTTTAATCAAATTCTAATGAAATCAAATCAAATCCTAATAAAATCCTAGTCAAATCCAATAGTAGATTTAAAACCTCAATAATTATTAAAATAACCATTGATTTTTATTCAAAATTGGTGCACTTCTTAACACATTAATTAAAAACAAGCATACAAAATTTAAAGAGATTTGAATTTATCAATTAAGAGAAAAAAACTCCTAATCTTCTCAAGTATTGGCTATCCTCCTTCTTAAACCTTGATGTTAATCTTCTAGTATCAATATCTCTTTTTTATACAATTTATCTATTTTAAAATTTTCAAAAAATGCTAAAAATTAAGCTAACTATTAGCTCAAAGAAGAACCATTTTAATCTATCTAGCAGATCGTTCAAAATCACAAAAATCTTCATTGACTGTTAAAATTCAATTTCCAAGATCCTAGTTCACTTAAACTCTAATAACCTCTAATCTAACTATTTAATTAAGCTCAAATTCACAATAGACATTCAATACAATTATATTCATAAATTTATAAATTTTCACCCATAGATCTATTATAAAACTTTTAATATGCTCAAAAATATAAATTCACTTTATTTCTCAATAACCAAAGTCATCCAAATAGAACCTTGACTTAGCATAGCTCTCACAAAATTATTACAAATTCAAAAACCTTGAAATTAATGCTCAAAAAAATCCTATCAAGTTTGCTTTCAAACCTTGCACTTTAATCAACTAAAGAACTTCCTATCTGTTATAAGCATATGGTTTTATGCCTTAGGATTTGGTTTCAACCTTGGTTCACAACCGGCCCTCCTTGGATATCAATCCAAGGTTTTATTAGGTAATTTTTATTGGAAACTATCTTTTATTTTAATCTTAAGATACTTATAGTAATATAAATAAAAATAGATAATATATTTTGATTTTTTATAATATAAGTAAATTTATTTTTTTAATATTTATTTTTTCTATTATAAGATATTTAAATTATATAATATTAATTTTATATATTTTTATATCTAATTATATATTTTATTGATAAATTATGATTCTTATATAAATATAGAAGCATTGACATTCCATTATTTTATTTTTGAATAGAACTTAAAAAAATAAATTGTTATATTTGACAATATGATTAATTTTTTAAGTCAATGTTTAAATATTAAATAAGTTAAATAATGATTTTCTTATATCACAATGTAATCTATAAAGAAATTGATTAATAATTAAAGTATCATCTTATTTGATAGTGATTTTAAATTATTTAAATTTTATATATAAATATAACATATTATTTGAGTAATATTCTAATAAATTTGACTTAAAATCCATAGATTAGATAATTTTGAAGTTGGAACTTAATAATAAGTTATATTCAATTAATAAACTCAATAAACTAAAAACTAGTATCTTCAACTTTCTTTAAAAGAATATATCTTAATTCCTTAGTAAATATAATTATTTTCTATAAATTACTTTAGATTGTATAATTATTAAAATCATTCCTTTTAACATTGCATCTTTTAATTGAATACTTTTGATGTTGGTTGAGGTTGTAAATAAAGTTAATACATAACAACATCAATTTCTTTTCCAATTTTGATATTTTTCATTATTACTAATTTGGCAATAAATATAATAATATCTTATAATTTTTATATAAATAATATATATATGTATATATATATATATATGTATGTATATATATATATGTATGTATATATATATATATAGAATATTAATTTAGATGTATAGAATTTGAATCTTTTATAATATTTTAATATTTTAAGAAAAAAAAACTAAACAAGTCATTATTTATTAAGAAAGATTAAGCTTTGATATTTTATATATTAATCTTATCAAGCTATTATAAATAATAATCTAAACAAACTTATTAATATATATTATATTTATGTTTTATTGATAAAAAAAGAAAAGAAAAGAAATGTATATATATATATATATATTATTATGAAATAAGAAAAAAATATTGTAATGATTATTTTAAGTATAGAAAATTAAAAAAAATAAACTAAGATTAGGATATAAGAAAGATATTGGTAAAACTGAAAATAACTTGAATAATAGTCTTTATATATATTATTTTTAAAAAAAACCATATAAAAGTTTTAAAAAACTATAAGTCTTATGGACCAAGTCTATAAGTTATCAAATACTTTTATAATATCTTTTTAAAAGCATAATCTTTTAAGAGAAGTTGCATAGCTATTTGTTTTATTTAAGAATATTTATAGATCTAATTTGTGTTTAAAAAAAATTCTTGGGATTTTTTTAGAAGATATTATTTATTAAACATGTTTCTATTTATTTTTATTTATTTATTTTTATTAAAATGATATAGATCTCTTTTATAAGTAAAATCAAATAGCATAGAATTCATAAAAAGTTATAAAACTAATCACTAAATGAAATCAAGTACCTCAAGAACTTCTCTAACTTGTGAATTATATACCAAAAAATAAAAATTCTAGATTCAAACTCAATTTGACAAAACTACTCTCCTCTCCCAAAGCAGCCTCTCACCTTCCCTTGAGATTCCTTGAGGAATCAAGCTTCACCTCTCTAAAATTTACTACCAAGCATAGGAATTATCCTTCTGTTTCAAAATTAATAAATTAATAATTTAAAATAAAAATAAAAAAACATAAACACAAGCCACAGCAGGTGCAGATTCTATAGACAAGGTCCATTGGAGGAGTCAAATGGCAACTAAAGAAGGTGTACATTACGCAGGCTTTTCCCTAACCAGTTATACACAGATTTATATGGTTTTGAAAGCTGCTACCCATGTTGTCCACTGACCTACCTTTCGTGATAATTTTGATTTCCTTTTGCACTGTTGTCGTTCTTTTCTCTCCTTTCCCCTTGTGTAGTCTAGAATCTAGGGTGTCTGGTAGTGTAAAGCGGCCCTCACTCCCAACTTTAAGCATAGCAACCTGTACCAAGGCGGGAAACCTCCATGGAGCCGACCATCGATATCTGCAAGACTCGGACTCAATTGTGCGTCGAAGTGGAGAAAAGTCATCTCGGAGCTTGAAACAGTCTAGAGGTGTAAAAGGAAAACTGAAACAATAAAATACAAATACAAATAAATAAATAATAAAAAATGGCTCGATGCGTGCAGAAGCAACTCCAGCATGAGTGACTATGTGTATGTGTACCCAGTCCATGGAACGATTCCTCGACACCCAGCTTCTGACGCGGGTGCTCTCCACTGGCACGCGTGCTGCAGATCGCCGGAAGCGGCTCTCGCGTCTGTGGCCTTCACTACTTACAGCAGTCCTGATCTGAATCGCTTTCGCAACGACGAGCCAGCAAAACTAGCCCCTGGCAATGAATAATCGATGGACTGTGCACCTCAGGAGCTTTCGAGTTACGGTGAGCAACCAACTAGAGGTAGACCAGATGGGTTTGCACCGGAAATATCCGGAGCTCCATGTGCGAGAGAGGCGACAGCTCCTCTTTTACTGCAATCAACATACGCAAATTAAAATACAGCCTCTATGGTAGCCCTGATCGACTAATCGTCTACGTTTTAGATATATGTTCTGTGTTAACCATTGTGTTGTTGGGTTTATGGAACCGCATGTAGGTGGGTTGGTTTCACTTTTGCAGTAACTTCGAACCAGTGCCTAATTTATATTGTGATGTTATAAGTTGAATGAGGAAAGCCCTTCAAGGATATACGAATGAACAGTACTTCAACTTGAGTTGTATTGGGGAAAAATGATAAAGTTAGAATTTATTCTATTGAGGATTAGAAGACAACAGGTTAACTTCTACTATCATGAGCGGTCGTTTACCTCAAGTGATGAAAGTTTGCAGATTAAATGGAAGGTGAATCTATTTTATAACAATGCAAGCCATAGACTTTGAGCTTTGTTGGAAATGATAGTATTGGACTGCTATTAGATTCCTCGTGTAGGAAAAATTCCTGGTTCAACGTGGGACGTCGAAATAATCACGTTGCTGCTCTATAGGAACTGGATTGGCATCAGGAATTCCGGATAACGAAGAATGTGCAGAAAGGTCAGACTGGAAAATTCTACTGTGTGGTTTATCATTGATCGACACATTCAAAATTCTTGGCTTCAGTGGTCCAACCCAAAGATCACGCAATTCTGTTTCTCGATTTTTCTGGAATTGCGTCGAAATGATTAAAGCTCAGTAAAATGGCTGGACGGCCTCGGAGAAGACAGCCTTTTCACCGACATACACGTAATAATGCACGATACTTATGACACGTTATTCCAAAGTTTGAACCACACCTGCTTTTTCACTTTTAAAACAAAACGATCTTTTCACGGCTGGGGTCCACAGTATGTGACCAGCAGATCCAAAAGCCTGCAGTGCCCCTTCGGATGGTGGCGTGGTCCGTATACCATACAACATGCACCACCCTCTTCAAAATATTTATGAATTTATATTCAACGATTCATGTGCATAGTTCGAACTCATCCCTAAAGTGCGCGCCATAGTTTTACTTTCAAGAGTGCTTCTGTCTGTGCTGTTACGTTGAACTGAACTTTCAGTGACACTGGCTATCAATCTTTGCCAGGAGCATGGTTTTTGTTGCAGAGCCTCGCCTGCGTAGGTCCGGCTACATACGACGTACTGTTCCTGACCGAAAGCCGGATCCCTTGACGTTAGCTGGCGATTCTTTTAGACAACAGCTCGCAAATCTTCTTTGTACAGATTTCGGATTAAAGACGTGTGCTCCTGATCGGTACAGAGCAGCTCATGAGC
Organism: Physcomitrellopsis africana; assembly: GCA_036785485.1. NCBI lineage: Eukaryota > Viridiplantae > Streptophyta > Bryopsida > Funariales > Funariaceae > Physcomitrellopsis > Physcomitrellopsis africana. The sequence goes on along the minus strand of JAWRVF010001689.1, from coordinate 32,967 downwards.
CCAGGACCCACATCTTCTTCGATGGATTAGTGCTTTGTGCGAGTGGTAAAGATGGATTGTAACAAGTTCGTTATCACTGATCTTGACTTCTTTGATTTGGCACCGACCTTGATTCTTCTTTGTAGGTTCAATGGGTGGACAGTTTCTTATCTGAAAGTTCTAAGTGTGCTCCTTTGGAGTGATTTTGTATTCAGACGAGTTTTCTCCACAGGGACGATAGCAAGTGCAGTGCATTGGAGGTCTTGTTTCTCAACTAGACTTGAATACGAAAATAATAGCACATGAGGAACATCCTTTTGCACCATTCGTGCTCTCACATTGTCAATCTGATCAGTTCCTTGATCCAAGGCTGATGACGATTTGTATAAGCCTTTGACACTCAATTCAGTATAGTTCGATTACAAAGGCGTTTGTTGTAGCAGCAGTCTCAGTTTGTTTATTCTCTAACTTCTATGTTAATGAAACTTCTTCACAATAGCCAAAATCCCTGTCTCCACAAACCAAGTTCAGCAGTATGTTTACTAATCCTCTTCATGATTGTGGATAGTTCAACACCCTACAGTTGCTAATTATAGGTACTTGAGGGTCCTCTGCTAAGCAAGAGTTTCAGAAGTCCTTCTCCATTTCAAAATTCTTCTTGTAGATCAAGATCTAACTGACTGGAACCACAATGCCCATCTACAAAGACATTGCACTGTTGTATTACAATGTAGAGTGAATGTAGTTTGAAATAATTATGGACAACTGTTTTTAAACATATAGCAAAAGTTCATGTTTTGTAATAAAAAGAGCAATAGTTTTTTAGATACAACAATACTCTCATCTTCATTTGTATTTGAAGTTGAAACCTCTTCAAGTCAAACTAGATTGTTTAAATCTATCAGAAGTTAATAACATTGATCATGTATAATAACATAGCACTACTTCTATGAAACAATGTTGTGTGATTGTAGTTTGAAAGTAGAGCAATTGTTTTTCAGATGGAGGAATACTCTTATCTTCATTATCAAGATGAAGTTTGATTTGAAACTTCTTCAAGTCAAACCTTTAAAATATTTCAACTTACACAATAACACATTTTAAAGTTTTTGAATGAAAAAACTCTCCAAATTGTATTACACAAGTAACAATTGAATAGATATAATTAAAAGAACATGTATAAAAATCTTCAAAATTTCCAAGTTTTAATGTCTTAATTTGAAAAAATCTTAAACTGTTTTTAACACAATTTTTTTTTCATCTTTTATTTTGTTGAGTTCATATCTTGTATTAGTATCACTAAAACCATGTTTATAATCAAATTAAATTCAACATTCTTCATTCTTAAACATTCTTCATATATACAAAACAAACACAATACAAAAGAGCAGTTGTTTTTCAAATACATAATTGACATGATTTTGCAAAAACCTATGAGAAGAGCAGAAGTTCAAGTAAGTGGAAGAAGACTCAAGTACCTAAAGATCATAGCCTTTAAATACAAGTCAACATTTAGTCAAAACGACTGGTGCATTTATTCCAACTAAAGAGCAGCAAAAAACAAAATCATCAATGTCTGGCGTTATTGTTCAGCTTCTAGTTACATTCCACTTGGAAGACACAGGAACCTTAGATTGCAACCATAACTTTTCTTTTCTAATTATTTTATTAGCTGCAGATACTCTTGTTCCTGAATCGACACTTCTGGATGACGTTTTGTAAGCTAATAATAGATTCGTACTAATGATTAATTCTACGAGTGGCAACCTAGTGGGAGCAAAGGCCAGCATCCAGTATCTCATGCTTTGCTTTGCTTTGCAGATTGCTATCCGCTTTTGGCACTGATATCCCCACATCTAGCCCGGACACTAGCTCTGCCAGTTGCATACCGGTCAGTCCCGGCACGAATAAAAGTTTATGGTTGCTAGCAAGCTGTCCTTATTCCGAAAACAGAGAATCGTTTTGCCCGTAAAGCTGAACCAATCCAGCCAAGACTGGTGCGCCTGGTGGACGTTTTCCGTCAACACCCGCAAATTGAAGATACTCTTTTCGCAAGATCAGCTCGCTCATCTATGAGCTTTATCTACATATCGCTCGGCCAAAATTAGACGCGTCTGGTAAGAATGGTCCGAGTTGACGGTGCTCTGCCATGCCCAGAGCTTGGACTTTCGCAGAAGCGCTAAATTTGCTGCTACCAGTCAGAGTTTTGGAATGCGATAGGTTAGATTAGCCAGTTGGAGGACGACCCCTTCTGTGGCTTTTACAGTTACAGTATAATTATAATAAGTCTGTTTTATTTTATCTTTATCTCGGTGACTTAATTTTTTTTTTTTAAATGAAAAAAAAGGGCTAACTGTGGAAATGAAATATATATTTCATTCGGTTTCCACTGAAGACAACCATAGTAAACCAAAAACTCCCCACTTAAATAGACACCAACTTCGCAGGAGATTTGTAAGGTTCAATCACATGACCAATCAGTCGGAGTTGAGCAACAGCTGTTCTACACATGTGTTATATTCTACACACGCAACTGATGTTCGTACTCGTACTTCCAAAAGGCGATTTGGAGCCATCTGATTCCAACGATCACCATGATATTACTTATGACCGATAAGCATTGTGCCGAAGGTTGGTTGTGGTCACACATGACAAGGAAGCATCCCGTCGCCTTGACAAAGCTTGGATATCGGTTAAGATGAGTGGGATGATCTGGGTGCGGGATCCAAAGAGTGTGAAACCATTTGTCAAGGCAGCATCGAAGACTGCCCTCGATTCTTCACCACACTACACTACACCACCGGCTTCGAATCATCTCCGCTGCGGGCCCGCATTGTGAGGAGACCAGCGGGCCACGTAGCATTCCTCTGTTCACAGACACTAGCATATATCTTATCTAGAAGGGGGCCGAGGTGCATTATTCACAACGTTCTCATTGCCCCTTTTATTACTTCCGCATAGTTACACACTGTCGCTTTATAGCAGCATCGCTTCCGCCAAACTACTTTCCGACGTGGATAAAGTGAATTCGATGACTGTAACCCGATTCATGAGACAACCCCGGTGCTGGCCCCACCGCAACCTGGAATCACAGAAACAGGACTTCACGGTATGAATGCTCCACTAGTTGGATGATACTACGGCTCATGAAAACGTCTTCATGAAGCCAACCAGCCAGCCATCGTTGCCACCACCAACCCACAACCAGTTTGTTTTCAAACTTACCCAAACTAAACCTGCAGCTCAACAAAGAGGCTCCCAACCCAGGCCACCAGTTCACCGCATCCGCAAGTGTAGCACATCTAGATAGTGCTGCTGAGGCTAAAGTGGTGATCCTGGGCTGTGCAATGCTCGGCTTCGGAGGCAGGAGGAGGTTGGAGTGCGTCAGGACAGCCATGTGAGAGCCCAGTCGATGTATGTAAATCCACAAAAAATATATGCAAATGGCAATGTCTGTCTGTCTATCTGCCTGTCTGTCTGTCCATCTGTCTGTTCTGTCAACTGGTACCACCGCCAGATCCTCTTCCTCCGCATGCTCGTCCTCCGGAACCAGATTATTATCCCTCTCTCTGTCTGTCTGCACTGCCTCCCTCCTTCCCTTCACTATCAATGATGATGATGGTGCTGCTTTAAGTGCTCGGCAGCACTCCCTCCACCGCTGGCTTGAACAAGACGTTGGCAGATTAATCTGATAACTATCCTTGTAATAAGGCAGGGCTCGCTCAAAATGGGAGACAACCCATCAAGCAACAACACCATGGATATGGCTATGCTTTTTTACTTTCTATCTTAATACCAACTGGTATTCACATGCCATTTCTAGGAGTTGTTTTCAGGGCATTGAATGACTCCAAAACCCAAAAATCTTTGTGAAGTCAGAGATTTTTTAGGGCTCATAAAAACTGCTTTCAAGTACACAGTTTGTACTAGGATGTAAGTGAATGTATGTGTCTGTATGCTATCTAAGTATGGTTCATAATTCTACCTCATATACCAAATTAATAAACGAAATAATAAAGGGAATTGCATCATGTATGTTTGGACACCGTCTACATTGTGAAAAAATTAAAACAACTATACATGTGTGTTTACATTTGATTCAAAATAGTTAGAAATATTAGCTTTTGTCAATGCCTTCTCTTCTTTCTAATATATAGAAATTTGTGAGTAAATGATTAGAATACATTTATTCTTATCAATTTGTAGGATTGTTTAGAATGGAGTTTATTCATGAGCCTTCAATTTATAACACTGACAGATAAGTAAGACCTTTTGAATCTTATTAGTAAATTAATGGTTAAACAATATGTAAATAATGGCAAAAAAAAATTAGTTCAATGTATATTTAAAATGTTACTTTTTAATTAGATAAATTAAAAAATTAAAAAAAATGCATTGAACACACATGATTCACAATCAAAAGAATTTTAATTTATTTATAAATTTCTAGACCTTAAAGACTGGAAAAAAGAAAAAAAAAGCAAGAAAACAAAAACCAAGAAAACAAAAACCAAGAACATAAAACCAAAAAAATAGAATTAAAAAAACTCACCTTTTTGACATTTTCCACGAGATCTATTTTTTTACCTTTTCCTTGTAAAGGCATACCACTTTATAGAACTCCACAAAGATATAATATCTACAATGCATTTGAAAAGAATTGTGAGCTTCACTTCAAACAAAATGCTTCATAATGTTCAAATGTAGTGAATGAAAAAAGAAAAAAAAAAAAGAAAAAAAGACAGAAAAGAAATAGTGATTAAACCAATAAAAGTAGAAGAGAATAATTGAGAAAAGAATATTTATTTATTTAAATAAATAGAGAATACCCCATATTACAGAAATTTGATAGATAATAGAAAAATGTGGTTGGGAGTTTGAATTATTCACAATGAAACCACATTCAACCCAGTTTCACACAATTCTCTTCTAACTTTGAAAAACTCTTATACTTATTTCATTTCATTTTCTTTATATTTTTCTCTTCCAATAATTTCATTAGAGAAGTTCCAAGTGGAGGAAAACAATTCATCCAATATGCAGAAAACAGGATGAGGAAAACCCCTGCCCTGCTTAAACCCTTGCTTTGAACAAAATCAGCAGGATTAGCAGAATTCTATTAATTCTATTACTATTGCTATTAATTTTAATATTGTCATCTCTGTCGGGCAGGATTAGCTATCTGATTAGCAAACTAATCAAGGCAAGGTAGTGTAGTAACCAGGGTACTAATAACCAAAATAACAATGTGTGGGTTATATATAGACGTGTGTGCACACACACACGTGTATATATATACATATATCCACACAAGAGAATGATATTATTTTTCTTCCTTATATTCATTTTAAATTTTTTAAATTTTTTCTATAACAAGATCTGTAAATATACATTTAAATTGTTTTCCATATGAATTGACTATACTGGTATGTTAATGACTGAATGGACAGATCTCATTTGTATTAGATTTAAATGCATAAGCTATTAAACAGGTTACATTGTATAGTAAGCACAATGACATTACCTCAATGATACAATCATTACTATGACATTATCACTTTTTATTGTTGCCCTAGTTTGTATAATAGGAAATACAATGTGCTAAAGTATAACAAGAAACCACAATTATGTAAGGTTGACAATAAATATATGTGTACGTATGTGTGTGTGTGTGTGCATATGTACACACATAATCACATTCAAATGATTAAGAGTGCTATTAGTCATGATTTTGTACAACATTTTTTTGGAAAAGAAAAGCAAATAAAAATTAATAATGAAAGATGTGAGACTCTTTGACATTTGATGCTTTCAAAACAATTTGCACAGTATCAGTTATTTCCATAAATAAATATGATTTATTTTAAAATTTAAGAAAATGACAATAAAAGGTGAATATGATTAAAATCAAAATATTATGAGGCACTTGTATTCTACATATTGTTTTCACTGTTTTTCTAAATTTTACTACTATATATATACATGAAAAAAAAAAAATATATATATATATATATATATTACAATGTGAATTGAATCCACACACTACTTTTAAAATAATATGAATTGAATCCACACACTACTTTTAAAATAATAATGCTGCCTCAATAGAAAATATCAGAACAGAAGATTTTACAGCGCTCCCGTGTAAGATTGTAGATGCGAGCTGGGGCGCCAAAGTTGACCGACCCGCTCGGGGTTATTTCGATTGTGTACTATTTGTAGATCTAATCGGGGAGATATGCATAGAGGTGAGAGAGGTGAGAGCTAAAATTCGCTCGGGAAATGTTACCTATGACCAGTGTAGGTATGAAACTGCTGTGTGGACAACAAATACCACGAGGCCGCCAACAGTGACTTGTGGGCTGCGGCGCAGATGAAGATACTGAGAACTCTAACTATTGTGGAGAAGGTTACCTAAGGTCCAAGGTTAAGATCTAGGAAGGTGAGCAGTGCGAGCTGAAAGGCTCCCATACTGTTCGGAGGGCAGGGGCTTTTCCTGACCCCTATCCATTGTTGTAGAAGCTGTTTCTTTGGATGATTATGTTTCTTGGGAATCAAATAAATTAGACTAAAAAGCAAACACAGGACGAATTATGAGTGTCTCTCAAAAGCATCCTTATCATTTAGTAGATCCAAGTCCATGGCTTCTTTTGGATTCATGAATGTTATTGGTTTTCAATACAGTGTAGTTAAAAGGTCTTCTTTGTCTCTTCAGCCTTTAAAAAGAAAAAAACATGGAACATGTTTGATTGTGTATTAACTTCACACTAAAAGAATGTTTCTTATACAATATTAATTTAAGCTGATATAATATTCTTATATCCAAAATCACTTATAGCCTAAAAGAATAAAATAGCTTTTTTAATAAATAATAAAATCAAATCAAATAAAATAATGTTTAAGATTTTGTATAAGTTTAGTTATTAATGGTGACATCAAGAAGATGCAAATATGTATTAATTTTTTTATGAATAAAATAATGATTGTTTCTTAATATTCATTAAAAATATAATAATAATAATAATATAAAATATATAAAGAATAATAAAAGTTAAAAATATAATATACTATGATTTTAAAATGAATTCATTGTATATTCTACTTAAAATTTATATATAGTTTTTATATAATTTTAGCTCCAAATTGAAGTTTATAATTAAAATAAAGATCTTTTTTAAATTACTTTGGATTTCTTATTAACAAACTTTAAAAAGTAAAATCATAAATATATATATATATATATATATATATATATATATTATTAATATTATAAAATATATTATTATTTTTTGAAGAATTAATCAAACATTGAAGGAGTATATTCATAAGAACTTGATTAAGAACTTCATATGCCATTCAAAATCTTCAATAGGAGCTTTTATTTTATTTGTAAAAAAAAAGATGGATTGTTGTGGATGTACTTAGATTATTAAAGATTACCATCAAGAATAGGTATCCTTTATCTTTGATTTTAGGACTTCTTGATCAACTCAATCAAGCAAAGATTTATACAAAAATAGATATACAAGAACTATATAATTTGGTCCATATCAAAGAAGGTGATGAATAGAAGACTGCATTTTGAACTAAGTATGGGCATTTTGAATATAATGTCATGTCTTTTGGACTTATAAATGCACTAAGTGCTTTTCAACATCTTATGAATGACATTTTTTATAAATTTCTTGATGATTTTTTTATCTATTATTTAGACAATATTTTGATTTATTCTAAGAACACAAAAGAACATGAATTTCATATTTATTGTCTGTTACAAAAACTTAGAGATACAAGATTATATGCTAAGATAAAAAAGTATGTATTTCACACTATTCAAGTTGATTTTTTAAAATATATCATTTCTAATGATGGTCAAATGATGGATCCTAAAAAATTTAAATAATTATAGATTAAAAAAATTTAAAAATAATAAAAAATATATAATATTTTTTAAAATTTACTAATTATTATTGGATCTTCATTAAAAAAAAATTTCAAGTTGTAATTCTATTGATACACTTAACTTGTAAAAAAAAACTCGAGTAGAATAAGGAAGCGGAAGCATTATTTGAAGCTTTGAAGACAACTTTTATTTCTACATCAATCTAGTATTATGTTGACTTCTCAAAAAGTCAATTCAATACTATTTTTTATGAAAACAGATGCATCGGACTTTACCTAGGTGTAATATTATCACAAATGGGAATAAATGACAAATTTCATTTAATAGTGTTTTATTCAAAAAAAAATTTAGCAGTTGAGATTAATTATGAGATCTATGACAAAGAACTTTTTGCAATTATGGATTCTTTTTAAGAATAACATCATTATCTAAAAGATGCTTCTAATCTAATCACTGTGTATACAGATCACAAGAATCTTAAGTATTTCATGTCAACACATGTTTTAAATCATTGCTAAGCTCATTGGAGCATGTCTTTATCAAGATTTGAGTTCATTATCACTTATTGGCTTAAAAAAAAATATTGTTTGTTTGGTGCCCTTTCTAGATATTCTTATCTTATATCAAAAAAAAGACATGCAATTTTTTATTAATAAAAGATAATCTTCTAGAATCAAAACAATTTCATCTTTAAGCAATAAAATCAACATTCACTATTGATTCAAATTTTTTTAAGCAAGTCCAATCAAATATATCTTAAGATTCTTTTGTTCATGATATTAAGAATAATTCATTTAAGTCTCATAATACTTCTAAATTCAAATTTAACAAGAATCTATTTTATTTTGAGGGACACCTGTATGTTCCAAAAGGTGAAGTATAATTACATGTTCTTGAAGCTTATCACAATTTCCTTGCAACAAGGCATTTTGGGTACATCAAGGCTTTGGAACTAATATCAAGAGATTTTTGGTGGCCTGAAATGTGGAAGGTAGTTAAAAAATTTGTGCAGTTATGAAATACTTATTCAAGATAAAAAATTCCTTATCATCAACCTTACAAACTTTTCCAACCATTACTTATATCAAAACAACCATGGTCTTTCGTTTCTATGGATTTTATCAAAAATCTATGAATTTTAAATTCATATGATTTTATATTTGTGATTGTAGATCATTTCACCAAGATGACATATTTTGTACTATGTACAAAATCTATCATAGTTGAAAAAATAGCTAAATTCTTTTTTAATAATATCTATTAATATCATAGATTGCTAAGAAATATTATATTAAATAGAGAGATAAAATTTGTATCAAAATTTTGAAGAATCTTTTTTAAGATATTAAAGGTAGATATAAAACTATCTTCAACCTTCCACCTTTAAATTGATGGATAAACGAAATATATAAATTAAATTTTGGAATAATATTTGAGATATATCATCAATTATCATCAAGATGATTGGACAAATTTTTTGTCATTGGTAGAGTTTATTTATGATAATTCAATACATTCTTCTATTCAACAAATATCTTTTTTTTTACCAATTACGGTTATTATTTACAACTTGATACTTTTGACTTTTCAAAATCTAATAATCCTATAATAAAAGACTTGGCAAATCAATTATCAAAGCTACATATAACAATAAAGGAACAATTAAAAAAAATCAAGAATGAAAAAAAACTAATGTAGATGTCTATTGTAAAAAATAATTTCAATTCCATATTGGTAGCAAGGTATAGCTATTTTATTGTAATATGAAGACTATTTATCTTTGTAATAAGTTAAATTATTATAGGCTTAGATCATTTCCAATTTGTAAATAAGTCAATCTAGTTACTTATCAATTATACCTATCAAAGTCTATGAAGATTTATCTTGTATTCCACATGCCTCTGCTTGAGTCATATAAGATAATAGTATTATATTGTAATTATTTATAATATGTGAAAATCAATCAAAATATATAATATGTTTATAAAATCTAATATGTGTTAAAATGATTAGTAAAATAATTTAAAGAAGTTGATATCAAAAACTTTGTTTTGATTTGTTTTTTTTAATTTGGTTATGGTGTTTAAATTATATGGGATCTAAATATTTAGTATGAAGATTTGAGAGGAGATTTGAGACCTAAAGGTTGAAATCTAAGATACTAAAAGATTTATTTAAAAAGATGAAAGTAAGATATGAAAAGATGAAGGCAAGGAATAGAGGACTTTATCTCATTGGTTAGACTTTACTCTATTGGTCAGTCTTCATGTCCAATAGATTTTTAGTAAGCTATCTATAGTATTTTAAGGATTTGGATGATTTCAAAGAAAGCCTTTGAATAGACAAAGTAAATGTGGTAAAATTTAGATTCTAGGTAATAATTTATATATAAAAATTAAAAAATTTAGAGTTGGGGTGAAGGAGATATAGCCGTTAGAAATTAAGGTGCAGATTTAGGACATATTATCACTCTTTTAAGAATACAAAGAGTAGTGTAGGAGCTTTTGGAAATTGAGAAATGTGGTTGGAGAAGTGATTTCAAGACTTATATCTTGTATAGAAGAATTATTATATTTAGAATTTAAATAAAAGAGATATTGGAAGTCAAAGGCAATATATCCAATTCTAAGGCAATAAATAAATCATTTTATTGATAGTGATGATTTTTGCTATATTTTGAGCTTTTGGATTAATTTATATCTAATTTTTAAAAAAAATATGAATTATTATGTTGAAAAGTTATATACTAATTTTTATAGCATTTAAACATTTAATTTGTAAGATATAAAGAATTTAACACATATATATATTAGTAAACAAGAATTTAAAGCTATTATTAGGATTTTAGCAATATTTTAAAATTCAAATTGACTCTATAGTTAAAATTTGGCATATTAGTTATTAAAAATATATCAATATTTTATGTAAAATTTGAGATCATTTAGATGATCTGATTGGAAAATGTATGCTATTGGAATTTGGAAAAAATCTCTTTTTAGAATATATAAGATTTATAATATTTTATTATAAATTTAGATATTTTTGTTTATTAAAGACTTATATATTTGATATAATTGCCCTTATAGGAATAATTTTTATATAAATTTGGATTTTTTCTTATTTTGAAACTTGATTGACAACAAAAAGTCTAATACTTTCTTGAGATAAATTCTCTCTATTCTGATGTATTTGGTGCTTTTGTTGAGAAAGTTTCAATATATTAATTATTCAACAAGTCAAGATCGGAGATCAAAATTCAAAGATTGTATTATCAAATAGAATGGATGTTCAAGATTTATTTAGGGCATTTGCACAATTCATAGATAAGAGACAATGGATGCAACAAGATGATAGGAATACTACCAAGACCTTACAAGTAGTGGTGGACAAGGTTGGAAAGTTTGATGGGAGGAATATCACCAAGTTTCTAAAGATTTATATATATGAAATGGAGGCACATCAAATTTTAGAATTAAAAATGATTACTACCTTTGATTTGGCAATAATGTCAAAAGTTAGAGTAAAGATGTAAAAGCTGTACATTGAAATTATATTGTAGAGCAAATTTGAAGAGCTATTGAAAGATGAATTCTTTGAAGAAGGTTCAAAAAAGATGATTAAAAGATCATTTTCAGAATGAATTGAGTAGAGGCCAAAGAATCAAATAGTTCCAAATGAATTAGTTAAGAAATTTGAAAAGAAGTTTAGTCAATTATCATAACAAAAGAGACAACTATTGGATTTTAGGAAAACTGAGTTATTCTTATAAGCAGCTGATGAAAGCCTAAAAGACAAATTGTTCATTCATTTGGCTGATAATACATCTGAAAGTGGATTTACAAGCAATTGGAGGCTGATGAAAGAGACAATGGGACTTGTGGCCTAACAACAAAAGATTAAGACTTGTGGCTTACCATCACAATTGGAACTAATGCCTACCTCTCAAATCTTAATATTATCTCAAAAAATTGACTAAGTCTATTTAAGATGACACTTTTGAAGAATTGATGAAAGACATATGAGATCTAAAGGTAAAAATGATTGAATTAAAGAGACTTCAAATGGCAAGCTTATTAAAGATATTTGAAGGCTTAAAAGGATTTATAAAAAGATATATGTGGTGTGACAATCCAGACCACAAATGTAATGAATGTGATAGTTACAAAGTTGCAATTAAAGAAAATATTATAGATTTCAAAGATGGTAAGATAAGACTAACATGATCTGATGAGCTTTTGAAAATCAACTTTCAAAAAGGAGGCATGAAGAAGGTGGTAGAAGAGCAGACATGCAAGAGTGGTGCCATATATGAAAAAGAAGCAGAATCTTATTCTATTATAATGGAACAAAAAATAATTAAGATTGCTTCTTCACTAGCCATGGTGGCTATAATTAAGGGCGTTCAAGTTATTAAGAAGCTTGGCCTTGGTTGATCATAGATAAAAAAATCAACATCATATACATGTGGATATATGAGAAGAATTAATGGCCAATTAATATCAACCATGGTTGAATAATTAGAGTTGTAAACAATGAATAAGGTGATCTATATAGAACTTATCCAATTGTGAAGATTAAGATTGGAGATGTAGACATGGAATAAATTTTTTTTATATAAAATTCTATTACATATCCAATAATATTTGATTAGTCTTATATTACAATTGCTAGGATGGAAACTAGAGTCTTGGATGATGGTTCATATTATGCCAAGATTTATAGTTCTAATAAAAAAAAAGCTATGTAATTTTTTATTATGAAGCCTATTCATAAAAGATACAAAGAATAGTTGAAAGAGATGTCTTTAGAGCCAAGAAATATATTCTTAGGTTTCTAAAGGGCATCTATATAGGATAGAGATACATGGGTGCAAATAAATTATTTCTAAACTTCAATATAGATAATTTTAGTTCTAGATTTTTAGATTTGATTGGCAATGGATTTGTGAGTTTTGATAGAGTTCAAAATTTGGATTTTGTAAATAAAAAAGAATAAAGAAACAAAAAAATCAAAAATAAAAAAAAAATAGATTTAATTTTAAGTGATGAAGCTATAGTTGGAATATTAAAAGAAGCAAGTTTAGAAGATAGGTTGATACAAGTTTTGAAGAACTTAACTATAAAGGTGGATGGAGATGTTATGATAGAGATACCTCAATGAAGGCTTATGAGAAATTGGAGAGAAAAGTAATATGTGTTGGATTTATTATAAGCTATGAATAGAAACTTGAGTCCATCATATAAATCAAGTTTAAGATTATAATTAAAAAGTGGAATCAATGGCCAGTCAATTACTACTTGATACTATAGAGTACATCAAGAAAATAATTAAGGAGGTAGGATTGAGAGAGAAGTACAAAATTAAACATCAATATATTCAAGAATCATTGATTAAGTTAAAGATTGGAGGGGATGATTTCTTAGCATATACTAGAAGATGTGCAAATTTTGAGGAGATAGATATCATATTGTAATTACTTACAATATGTAAAAATCAATCAAAATATGTAATAATGTAAGCTTTAATAAATAAAGTGCAAGTCGATAAGATCCATCATCTATTCCTTCCTGAGTATGTGTGCAATCCTTGTATTCAATGTCTATGCTTGGAATTTGCTTTTCTATTATTTCTTCTAAATTTTTATTCTAATTGATTTTACTTCAAAGTATTTTTTTATTTATTTTTATTTTTTATTTTTTATTTTCAAAATTTTACAAAAATTATAAAATGTTATTGTCCTTATATGAGAAAAAAAATTCTAAATGAAATTCTCATTTGGTATAAAAATTTTGATCTATTTTTTCTATTAATGTATATGAGATTTCAACAACAACAAATAAACAAACAAATTATATATATATATATATATATATATATTTTTTAAATTATAAAATTTAAAAAATAAATTTTATCAATCATATAATCATTTATAATGTCATATAAAAATAATTTTCTATTAAAGTGCTATTAAATAATTTTATTCATAATATTAACCTATATAAACATAAAATAAATTGTGAGATGTTGTTAAGGAGGTATGCTTAGAAATCTAATTTGAAAAGTCATAGTATAAATTTTTTATAAAGATTTTTTATTTAATAGAAATATATATATATATATATATATATATATATCATTTAGAAGTCTTAGATTTGAAAATAGTATAAAATGAGAAGAAGCCATGAAATAGACCAAATTATTTTTTATTATAGGTTTAAATATACTAGGCCAAATCTTGATTCTAATAATAATGACAAATATAAAAACTTGATTTAATAATTTTATAATGGTTCTATTTAGTAATTTTGATATGATTTTGGATATATTTGTAAAAATAATCTTTTAAAGTGAGCATACTATAAATTATAGATGATAATGCTATTCATACCATATAGGAAAAAAATGGATTCTATCTTATCTTTTTCTTTTAGGACTTTAGGTTGATTTTTTAAGTATAGAATCAATTAAGCGAGGCTTTTTAATTTTAGCCAATTAAAAATTTAAAGTTGTGACAACTCACCTTCTCTATTAAATATTGAGACTACCTAAGATAATAAAAAAAAAATGATATAAGCACATTTAAAACACTTTTAAAATTTAGTTAATACTAAAATTTAAAATGGCCATACAAAGTTAATAATTTATGTCTTTTCTTATAGAATTAAAATATAATAAAAAATTTTATTCAAAATTTTTATTTCTATTCTATTAGTTTTTTTTTATATAAATTTTTAAGTAAGTTCTTTTCAAGGTTATACTGATTATAGAAAATAAAAATATAAAGAGTTGATATCTAGTATTACTTGAATGTTTAATTGAAATAATCTATATACTCATTGAAGTTTATTTTTTAAGGCATCTTTATATTTGAAAGAATACCAATCAAAAAACTAATTTTGATTATTTAATTTTACTTTTAAGTATATAAAATAAGCCAAAAAAAAAAAAAAAAAAAAAAAAAACTATTTGCTAAAATATACAATTCATAGAATATTATTACAATATAGTCCAATAGTTCATTATAAATAGTAATGATTTTAACTCTCTTTGAAATTATTGTTGAATGGATGATTTTGAAAATTAATTGGAAAAAGTTTTTTTTGACATATTCTATACATATATATACACAAATCTATAATATTTTTTAAGATTAAAAATTTAATTATTTTATTTAGAAGTATAGATGATTATGCATCTTAATGACTTAAATACAAGACTTAAATTAAAAATAAATACTTAATTGATCAATCTACTGTTAAAGTTTTTATAATTAAAAAAGTTAAATATAATTTTTATCAAAATACTACACTCTATTATAAATAAAACCATTGAAACTTTTCTTGATAACTTCAAAAATTTGAAAATTTTTTAAAAACCAATCTTATGATGTTTAAAAATTATATTTAAACTTATATTATATTTAAACTTATATTATATTTAAACTTATATTTATATTGTATATTTATTTATATTGTTTATTTATATTATATTTTAAAATTATATTTAAACTTATATTATAAGCATTGCTTATCTGTTAGATTATTATATTATTTGTTGAAACAAAATTCTATTATAATTTTTAAAAAACTTAAGTTTAAAATATTATTATAATAAATTGAAAAGACTATTGAGAAGTGAACCATGTGATAGTTTTTTTTATACAAACATTAAAAGATGTCTTTAGAAAGAATACAAAATAAACAACTAAAAAAATAACCAAATTTAAGGAATTTAGAATATAACATGCCAGATGTTTTATCATAAAATAATATAAAATTTAAAATAATCTTGTATCACAAATATAAGATTTATTCTAATAATTATGTATATAATATAGATAGATAGAAATAAATAAAAATAGATTAATTTGATAATATCTTATAGAGAAGCTTTCTACAAGCTTTATAGACATAGTTTCACTTTTATACATATCTATAGGTGATTCATAGGTTAGAAACTTGGCCAACAAATTAGCCACATGTCGCATATGTTGGTAGCTTGTGGAACAAGTTAAGTATGTGGCGCATATATAGGTAACTCATCTTACAAGTTTGACATGTGTCTTACAAATTGGACATGTATTAAAGGTCTTATAGAATGCCGCCACATAGCTCTTAGGTAGATAGTATATAGAGAGAGAAGAGTGAAGCCTTCTTCACTCTTGTCAACACCTTTTTTGTTCTTAGTCTTATTTTAAGAGTCTTTAATCTTCTTGTCTTTTGGCAATAGCAATTTTAGTTTTAATATTATTCCATCTTTGAATGATTTTCAATTATTCTTTTGAGTGAAATGAGAGTATATTGACATTTTGATCTTTTATGATTCATATCTTTAACACCTTGCCATGATTGTGAATCAACAATGGTTTTTAACAATTAAAAAAAACTATTAAAAAGATTTTTTTTTTATATAAGCATACCAATTAAATAATGATTACTCTAAAAATCTAACGTGAAGTTTTGTTTCTATCACCTTTTATATTTTAACAATGGATTGTAATTAGTTGTCAAAGTGGACAAATTTATTCATTACCACTATGATAATATAATTATCTAATATAATACAATACCATCAATCAATGTAGGGACAATATGCGGATGGTTAAAAAAATCATAAGAACTAGGCAACATATGACAATAAGATTAAACTCCAAATTTTCATACACCAAATTAGTCATTTGTAACATAAATAGAGAAAGAGGTGCTAACTAAGATAGATATTATATTTAAATTACATTAATATGTTCCATCATTTGCCTAGAAAACGAGATTTTAAAATTTTGGGTACTATTTGTACTCTACTTTCATTAACCATTGCAACAAACATATCCATTAAATGTCAAAAAAAAATAAAAAATAAAAAAATAAATCTTACATAAAAAAATACCATCAATGTATCTCATCTAAATCTAAAGAAGCTAGTACTGTCTAGCAGAGGGTGTGGGAAGAAGGGTCTGCAGTGACTGTTTTGAAGCTGCATTTGCTGCATCTAGAACTGGGTAACATTGTATTTGTGTGTAGGTATGTATGAGTGTGTGTGGGTGGGTGTTGTGTGGAGAAGTTGGACTGCTTTGTCTCCAAAGTGGAGGGGAAGAAGTGAGGCGGTGAGGGAGTGCCACATGGCGTGGCCTCGGTCCAAGGCTGCCATCGGCGCTAGCAGAGCCATCGGCCGTGGAAAAGAATAATACAAAACACACGGTGTGTGGTTCGGACCTAAACACGACGTGATGTGGAATTATTGTTTGTGCGTGGCTTTCGACCTGGAGGTGGTAGTCGCGGGTGGTGGTGTCTCACCATCCCGGACCTTTTGGCAGTAGGCGGAGGTTAACTACTGCAGCTCCGGGAGGTGACGTCGCCCAGGCTAGGGGGAGTGCAGGGGTGCCGCCCGGATGGTGGGGATGTGTAGGCACAGGAAGGTTCCGCGTTCATCCACAGGGTGGAGGCGGGTCGGGCCGCGGCCGCTCACGTGCCCCGGCGTCCGCTACCCATGGCCCGCCTCCACCCTGTGGATGAACGTGGAATCATCTGCTGGAGGAGAGCACCAGTGTGCATCCGGAGAAATGTACTTTCCTAGTTAAATTCGCGCGGGGTGATTGTTCCCTCATCCGCACTGCCTCCCTCCCCCACCCCCCCACCCTCTTCCATTCGATCAACGATTGTCCCTCCCGGTCCCGTCCGACCAGCTTCCTGGATGTGCCTGGAGCATTCAACCTGGAGTGTCGTACCATTACAGCTGAACGTGGCCTGAGCGTATCATAGTCTGAGCTCCGGAAGTTGCGAACGGGACCGGTGGAGGATTGGGGAGTGTACAAGCGGATGGGTGAAGCGAGAGAGAGAGCGAGTGAGAGAGGGAGGATTAGTACCTCTTCATGGTGAGAGACTGTTTGGGAGGCCGGGGATTAGTACTCTTATCGTAGACGAGTGTTGAGACCAGACGTTTAGAAGGTAGTTTAGCGTGATTATTATCATAGCTCGCTCGGGCGTCTGCTTGGAGACTTTGAAACTGGCAATGTTGAGAGAGAAGGGTTTCATTGCTAGTGCTAGTTGACGGTTCAGACTAGTGTGGGGAGATGGCTGAGGAGAGTGTGAATGTCTTGGACACCATCACTAGGTACCGAATGTTTTCATGATTCACCGTTTCATCTAACTTAATTCAATTCCATTACATGTGTTCTAGGCTCGGCTTTGGTCCCTGCGGCGAGTGGGAAGTGATTTCAGTTTGTATCAACTTTGAGAAAGTGCGGGAGTGAACTGTTTGAGCGAGCCGAAAATGAGGGAGATTCTGTAGTCGTCGTGCTTTTGAGGCTGCTAATGTAAAGGGGCTCAGATTGTTACGTCTAGATGCAGAAGTAAATTATTGCGGTTGAAACCTGCAATCCGTTTGGAAGGTACAACACATCTGCATGCTGCGTGTTACAGACCACCTTGTGTCGATATTTCTCTCTGTAGCTGCGTTGGAGTACACATAGTTTCTGAACTATTCTACCATCACTTCTGTGCTAATATTCCACGGCCCGGTGCGGCCTCCTCCGGATTACTGGTTCTCGCCAAGCTCTTCGCTGAAATGCCCGTTTGTAAAAGCCACCCTCATTCCGAGTTGTTGGACCAATTTGGCAAAGGTCTCAATTTGTTCGCAAGTACATGCTGGTGTAACCCTAGTTCTCACCGCTTTGCATCGTATGATGTAGGCGTAGTGCACTGCGGCATCTTGGGCACATTGCTAGTGAAGGTGGAAGCAAGTCGACGTTAAGGGATCACCGATGCAAATCCAAACCGAAGATAAACACACGACCGGTGATATGATGCAGGCAGTAGACAAGCATTACCATTCCAGTCCCATGCTCCAAGCCCCTACATCTTGGGCCGAGTCATCTACACCTTCCACAATGGA
The DNA here is from genome assembly GCA_036785485.1 of Physcomitrellopsis africana. Taxonomy (NCBI): domain Eukaryota; kingdom Viridiplantae; phylum Streptophyta; class Bryopsida; order Funariales; family Funariaceae; genus Physcomitrellopsis; species Physcomitrellopsis africana. The sequence goes on along the minus strand of JAWRVF010001689.1, from coordinate 14,195 downwards.
CTTCTCTTATGACGGTCTGTACCATAGTTTCACCCCAAGTGGATACAACGCATTTCCGTCGGTATTGAGTCAGACGCTTTGTGAACTCGACATAGACAACAGTATTCATAAGCTTTTTGAAGGCCTCCCTGAGATTGTCGAACCGGACATAGTAGGCCGAGATGAGAGTGTCTGTAAAGGTCCCGCGGTCTCAGTGTCGACCTTCTTTCATAAGGATTCTCCGGGTCATGGGAGCAGATCGAGCTTATCACCTTACCCGTTTGGATCTCAAGCCGAAGTTATTCCTGTGCAGGACATACGAACTCCTGTGACTCATGTGACCAGGAATTCGGCGAAAGCGCCTATGTCTCCGACGCCCAAGCCCCAAGAAATGACTCCCCCTGTCACTGTAGCCGCTGATCGCAAGGGAAGGCCGCGGTCCTTCAAAAGTAAAGCTGCTCCACGACAGGACAGGATTGCTGAGAATAAAACGCCGACCAACCAACCTTCACTGAAGAAGGATCTGGAGACCATACCGACCACAATCCAAGCAGTACCCCATATTCAAGTGCAATCTCTTCAGCACCCACCTAATTCTCACTGCCTGCTGCCGAAGATTCTGCCGGCCACTGCTGCTGTTGGAGATCCAAATATTGTCAAAGTGAGTCACTATGCACCATTTCATCCTGGGGTAGGTTTAGGCCCTCAAATGTGCCCACGGCCACCGAAGAGAAGCCGGAAAGACACAGCTCAAACTGCAAACTTGCGGACGCAAAAGACACAATACTTTGACAAAGTGGAGCACATCGTTCGGGAGCGCTGGCGGAGAGACGACATGGCCGGGAAGTTTCTGGCCTTGGAGTCACTGCTGCCTCCCAGCACGAAAGTATGGCTCTCAGACCCCAGTCTTCTTCTTTGTTCTCAGATTCTTCTGTTTACAATTGAAATTCAAAATAATCGGATTTTCCAGTAGGATTTTTCTTGCAAACTTGGGCCTCAGGATTAAACCTGCACTGTGGCATGGCAGCGTGACAGATCCACAATTGTCGAAGACAGCATAAAGCTGGTGAAGAGTCTGCAACATAGGAAGGAAGAGAACTTGAAACGGCGCCATGAGCTTCGATCGGCCGTGGCTGCAGGTGGCCTGCCCAATACCTCCGGCGTCAAGCGCAACAAGATCATTCAGAAAATTGATTCGCTAGCAGTTATTCCAGTATACAACTTGCAAGCACTCGAATCTGGCTCCCCTTCGTCCTCCTACATAGCCCTGTCTAGCGGTCTCAAGACGGCCGGGACGATTAGACCCCTCGAAGTACAGCCCAGCGGCCATAATGCAGTGCTCCAGATCCCTAAACCCCTGAGCGACTGCGTGAAAAGGTTCTTTGTTCAATCGGAGCTAGCCTCAGATAACATTGTCATTGAGATGATATGTGAGCAGACTCCCAACTTCCAAATCCTTCTACTGAAGTCCATGGAATCCCTCGGTCTGGAAGTAGTTCGCTGCAGTATCAACAGGACTCTCAAAAGATTCGTTTGTAACATCACTGTTAAGGTATGCGCTCTTTCTCCACCCTCGGTTGAACTAATAGTTTCTTGCGTCTGCCATTATAATTTCGATGTGAAAGTGAACACTTTCTGAAATCCATGTGGTGTGATGCATGTCAACAGCCATTTCATTGCTCAGCAGCTGGCAAATTGTCTTCGACCAATATCATGGAAGGTCTGAACTCTGCTTTCGGAACACCGTAGTTCAACTAGTTACTAGCTTACAGATGCCCATCGCACTGGACCAGCTTGGTTTGAGCAAACATTGGTATCCAGTTTTTTATATTATGTAATTGCATTTTCAGACACATCAAGAAGGGCCTGAGTTGGAGTCTTATGTAACAGTAATTGAAAAATCATCCTTTTGCAGTCGTGTTTGTCTCTGCAACCGGCCATTTGATCAAACAGTAGGAACAACAGTAGACTACATTGAACTAGAACACAGCATACCTTAATTCATTGCAACTTGGAACGACAGTGGTCCATAGTGCTATGGTTTTAGGCGAAGCATGTCTCCTGTCTCACGGACATCCATCATTGCAAAGAGTCGAGTTGGTAGCTTATTGAAGGCGAATTTTTTTCGTGTTGGAAAGAGAAATTATATCCTTATTTGTGGTGCCCTTCCAACCATGTTTAATAAATCCTCTTCAAGGAGTTTGAACTCTTGGCTTACAAACTGATCTCCGCATTATATATACAGTGAATATATAAGTCACTGTATATGCGCGGAAGTCACTGTATATGCGCGGAAGTCACTGTGCTCTTTTTCCTCTCCAGAGAAGCATGTCACATTTACACATGCATCTGTGAGCTGTACACATCTTTTTGTCTATCTACCTACACATTATGACCCATTTATCATCTTCACACACACTACGTCACTAATTATGTACCTCCGCATGTACACTGGGCAAGCATTCTCCAGCGCCTATCTGTTTACTCCGAGTGATTACTCTAGACAAACTCTTGTGCAATAAGCGCGCGTCCGCGACAGTGGAAATCAACTAGTTTATTAGACTGCAGCTTCAAGCAGTGATCACCGCATTACAAAACACCTAGCAGTCGAACCCGCACACTTAGTCACTTTGCAATTGAACCTCACTGGACCGAAGCAGATGTGCCAACCTTGTCGGCCATCCATCGAAGTACTGCAGGAACTGTAGAAGTTGCCTGTGGATCACTTACACTGTACCCCCCATACCCACAATATCCCTCAACCAATAGCTTCAGCATCGGTGTAAAGCCAACTCTGTCTCCTGCTGGTGAAGGTAACAACCGATGAAGTTGTCAGCCAATGGCATCACAACAGTTGGTGAGAGACTTGTCCATTCTTACCGCGTGAATTCACTCAAGCGCTGCTGACTTGGGCGACACTGGGACGAACAGAGTCATCAACCAACAAGCTAGAGCACAATCTGCAATGGAACCGAAAAATGCTGAAGGTCTCTGCAATTGATCTGCATTAGTACAGAAAAGCGCCCCACGGCTTCATGATCGGAATCAGATTATCTTAACCGACTGCCTCAATCCTTCATTGATTCCAACAGGAAAAGAGTTCAGCACTTTTTTCCATTCTCTTTGCTGGGATAAGTTATAAGGATTAGTACTCCAGTTGTTCTCTGCACTTGGAAGTAGTACAAAATTAGTCCTGCTAAAATGAAGCATTGAAAAAATGCCTGCATTTAAAGGAATAGAATTGAAACATCATTTGAATAAGATTGATAGATTGTGCGTTGGTAGCTTGAAAGCATGTAAAAACAGAACGTAAATATAACTTGAACTACAATCTTCATCAAACAATCATAATACTAAGAACAATAACTGAACGGTGAAAAAAATAAAAATAAGTAGCCAAGTTGAAAACCATTAGATTTTAATCTTTTGACTTAAGTTGTCGGAACAATTTGATACTAGCCTTGAATTTAAAATATTTTAGATGGGTTGCAAAATTTACTACTCAAAAAATGGAAGGTATCAGAAAAACATCAGACATGAAAAATGAGCATGAATTGACATTTTTACAAAAGAAACTAAAATTATATGTAAAGTATGTATTTAATAAAATATACAAGTTGTCAGAAAAGTATTCCAAATTGAAGATGCTAAGAAGCATTATAGTCCAATGTTTATAGATTTGTTGATAGAAACATGATCAAATATCAAAATGGTCAAATTATCTAGTAATTTTGCTAATTGATATTACATTTTATTACATTTATCATTTACTACTACAAATCCAAGTGAAGCAACTCTAATAATCTAATACACCTTATTTTTTAATTACAAGTAATATAATTGAATTTTTGTTGTGTTTTATTTTTTATGTTCAATCTTTTTCTTTATATTGATGTAGGGCTTTTTTTTCATCCAATCCTCTTTTTAGATGTATCTCATTGTTTTTTTTAAAATTGATTTTTTACTTCTTATTTCATCTTTTATATTTCATTACTTCTTATTTCTCACCTTCTTACTATATTCAAATCTTGTAATTATAACTTAAGATTTTCAAGAGGTTTTATAAATAATTGACATGCTATAAATTGGCTTTAGTAACTAAGAAAAATTTAGAAGAACCAATCCAACAAAGAAATCTAGACCAATAGAATTTAGATAATAAAAGGTAGATCAAAGATATCTAATTTATATAAGAACCATACTAATAGGATTTGAATAGTAGAAGAAAAACCAAAGATATTCAATATGCATAAGAATCAGATGTCTTGAAGTCTAAGTTAGATCAAATTAGCTCAAGAGAGTATGTATCTACTAACAAAAAGAAGACTAGGCACAAGCAACTAATTAAAATAGTATAAATAACTATCAAAACCAATGGATACAAGAGGGTTGTAGTATTAAATATTAAGTATGAGATAATATTATTATTGCTATTGTTATTGATTACAAAATTTTTATTTGAATTAATTATTAATATAGATTATTTTCTAAATTACTACTTTTTATCTTTTATTTTTTTAATCTAAGTTTAGTCTTTGCAATTTCTATTGAAATTGAATTATCTATACTCTAGCTCAAACTAGTAGTTGCTTTGAAATTCTTTTTGATGAGAATTTTGATAATAACTTATCAACTTTAATTTAAAAAATTATATTTAGATTAGTATTTATAGATTAATATCCAATAAAAAAAAAGAAACCATTTAGTGGCAATTTAAAATAATCAATATACTATCTTTAAACTAAAGTTAAGTTTAGAAAGAATCTTCTGACCTACTAAATTTTTGATATACTTACGTCTAAAGTATTGAAATTTAAACTAAGTTTTTTTTTTATATTGATATATATTATTAAATTAGATAATATTATTAATTGATTTATTATCAAATCAATTTAATATCTAAAATTAATATCTTGCAACCACACTTTAAGTTTAAACTCTTGTATTTATAATTCTAATTGCAATAATTACACTAATAGCTGATTATAAAGCCATGTTAAGCAAAGGTAACTGCTACTTACTTACTTATATTTGCATCCACAAGTTCAAAGCCACTTTTAATAAGCAACTTTGAATTACAATATTATTAATATGATTAAAGGGTCTTTGACATCTTTTATACCACTATTTTTTTTACAAATACAATTGCCTAATTTGATAGGTAATATCATAGTATTATTATTTTTTAATTCAAAAAAACTCAACAATCTATTCTATTCAAATGTAGCCCTCTCCTATACATTCTTTTTTGTCAATATAACATATTTTAATATCAAATATATCACTCACCATCATTCAAAAGACCATCAATATAATTGTATATAAAGATAGTATATATCCAATCATTCACACCTCTAAGCTTTGCAATACTATCAAAAAATCCATAAATCCATTAAACTTGTATAATTTAAAAACAACCTCTAAGATGTTCAAAATTACAAGTGATTTATAACATATATTACAATGACTTAATTGACTTGTTTGAAGATACTCTAGCTACATTTCAACTTTAATACTAAGATATTTTCAACAACAGTTAAGTGCATATTTAATTTTGTGACCTATATCAACTCATAATCAAATTTGACCATGATATTGTTAGTGATAAAATTTAAAATTATATCCACTAAGGTATTTTTATTGAATATCTTATATCTATAATTAATAAAATATATTTGTATTACAATGATCGACCTTCTATATAATACCTTATTGTTATGGATATACAATAGAAGAAGATTCTAAAAGGTTCTATTTAATCCTAAAAGATTTTAAAAAGTTCTTAATAGTTTTAAGAAGGTCCTATTAGATCCTAGTAGGTTCCAAGAATGTTCTGAAAGGTCCTTAAAGAATCTTATATGACCATAGAAGGTTCTTAGAAGCTTAGATATTTTAAAAAGTTACCAAAGAAAGATCTTAGGCTTACTTCACCTCCAAACATTAAAGAAACTCCTCAAGGAGCTTCTTTACACCTAATATATATAAGAATCAAGGTTGAGAGAATCCTCAGTCTTGACAATGTAATTCTTGTGGCTTAACTTGTTAATGTCTTTTTTGTTCCTAGTCTTGTTTCAAGAATCTCTAGTCTTCTTATTTTTGGCAATAGCCATTCTAGTTTAATATTATTCTATCTCTTAATAATTCTTTATTCTTTTTGAGTGACATAAGAATATGTGGATACTTTGATTATTTGTGCTTTATTTCCTTGATAGTTTGAGAAGAGTACTAAATCATTATTTTTGTTCTATGTTTTAGAAGTGAGTGGATTATCCCACTTCTATTTTTGCATTTGAAAATTACGGACTATCCACCTTTAAAACTAACATTCTTTACTTTCTGACCTTGATTTTTTTTAAAAAAAAAGAGTGAATCACCTTTCTTTGTGGATATTTAAATTTGATATTAGAAGTTGCAAATTATTCTCTTTTAATTTGAATTGTGGATTTATTAAGTTATGTACGATAGAAGAAAAAATCATGCATGCTACACTTAGTAAAAATAAAAATAGATTCGTAACTATTATAGATCTTCAAGAGCTTCTCAATACTCTTAGGATAGAAATTTTATGCATCACTAATATCAACCATAGAAGTACTATTCTTATGTCTATGAAAGAAGTCTAGAGTCTATGCCAAAAAATTGTACAATTGAGGAAGCAAGTAGATCGATCTCATAATTTAATCAAAAAAGTCTTGCTTTTACAAGCATAAAGGAGGCAAAGATTAATATACTTGAAAAGTTCAATGGAACAAAATCAAAATTTTGAGGATTTGTGCAAGAAGTTAAGCTTTATTTAAGATTGTATGTTTTTTAATATCCTAATGGATTTACTCAAGTTGGATTCATAGGTGCATTTTTATCTGGAAGTATTTTTTCTTCATTTGTACCTTTAATAGAAAAGGATTCATGACTTCTTTAAGATTTGAATTCATTCCTTGAAGTATTTAGAGCCACATTTGAAAAAAGTGATTAAAAAAAGATAACAAAGATCAAGCTCTTATTTTTACTATAAAGATCACAATTAGCTATAATCTATATTGTCGAATTTCAAAACCTTGCTTGTAATATGGAGTGGAATGACAAAGTCCTTATCAATTAATTTTATTATAAGTTGAAAGATAACATCAAAGATTTGTTACTAACAATATTAAAAGTAGACTCCTTAGAATAATGTATGGCTCAAGCCATTGCATGAGATAATCAATTATTTGAAAGATGTCAAGAATATAGATTTGGCTGGAGAAGAATAAGTCAATTAATGATAGCAACTTCTAAATTTTTAAAAACTTATTTGACTAAACTAGAACTGATATAAATTGATATGGTATATTTAAATCTCTCATCAAATAAGAAAAGATCCAATGTCATCAAGAGGGTCTATGCTTATATTGTAGAGAAGCTAAGCACATTATTCAATATTATTCAAAGAAGCAATGCAACTACAAAATGAAGAGCATGGTTGTTAGAAAAGATAATATATTAGAGAACAAATTTCTCTAGCTAGAATAGAGATCATACAGCTAGAATTATATGCAACACCTAGTAAAGATCTTATTTTCTTTTCAAATCCATTCGTCTTGTTTTATAATAGATATATCTTTAGGACCTAGAATTTACAAAATCTTTGCCTTATTAGATTTAGGAGCCTCAACTTGTTTTATAGACAAAGATTTTGTAAAAAAATAAGAAATATCTTTAACTAAAAAAGTTAAATTTGTACATGTAGAAGCTATAGATGGTTGTTTATTATCATTTGGAGATGTCACCTATGAAATTATTCTTTTGAATGTAATAACTAAAGGATATAATAGCATAATAATATTTAATATGATTAAATCTCTTTTCAACCTAGTTATTTTAAGATTATCATAATTAAAAAAATATAATCCTTAGATAGATTAGACTTCTTATAACCTTAACTTTTCTTGTAGTTTAATCCAAAAATCCATCGGTCAAGTAGAAATATATAAGTTTAATATATCCAAATCATTTTTGATAGATGTAAAAGTTTTTATACATGCGGCAAAAGAAGGATCATCTTTTGTTATATATGCCACATCTAATTTTAATATTAAGATTTTTAAGACATTTAAAAAAATATATAAATATTCTTTCAAAGCATCAATTTTATGATTGTTCAATTGATCTTCAAGAAAAAGCTTAACCACCATTTGGATCAATCTACAATTGAAGGAATATATTAGCAAGAAGTTGGCTGAAAACTTCATATACCATTTAAAATCCTCAATATGAACTCACATCATATTTGTATATTAAAAAGAGAGATTATTGTAGATGTGTATAGATTATCAAAGACTTAACAAGATTATTATTAAAAATAGGTATTATTTATCTTTGTTTTTAGGACTTTTTGATCAATTCAATCAAGTAAAGATCTATATAAAAATAAATCTGCAAGGAACATATGATTTGGTCTACATCAAAAAAGGGGATGAATAGAAAATTGCATTTTGAACTAGGTATGGATATTTTGAAAATAATGTCATACCTTTTGGATTTACAAATATATTAGGTACTTTTCAACATCATATGAATGATATTTTTTGTGAATTTTTTGATAATTTTAATATTTATTATTTAGATAATATTTTGATCTATTTAAAGAATAAAAAAAAAAAATCATATTTGTTGTGTATTACAAAAACTTAAAAATACAAGATTTTATGCCAAGATAAAAAAGTGTGTATTTTATACTATTCACGTTTATTTTTTAGAATATATCATTTCTAATGATGGTCTAATGATGGATCTTAAAAAAGTTCAAACAAGTATGGATTAGAAAATTCTAAGAATAGTAAAAAATGTGTAATATTTTTTAAAAATTTCAAATTATTATCAAATCTTTATCAAGAACTTTTCTCAAATCACAACTTTATGTCAAGGACATGAACTAGAAAGAGATGCATAATCTAATGGAAACTGTATCAAAGTAAAAGTCACAAAATGGAATTAAGAAAATATGTATATTCAAAGAAAATTGGAATGGCTATTGCCAAAGACTAGAAACATGAAGACTCTTGAAACTAGACTAGAACTAGGAAAGGAGTTGATAAGAGTGAAGAGGGCTTCATTCTTGGCTCTATAAATACTATCTAACTAAGAGCTATGTGGCGGTATTCTATAGGACCTCATACACGTGTCTAATTTGCAAGACATGTGTCAAACTTGCACGACAAGTTTCTCACATGTGCCCCACGTACTTGACTTGTTCCACAAGCTATCAACATGTGTGACACATGGGTAGCTTGTTTTACAAGCTCCCAACATGTGTGCCATGTGGCTACCTTATTGACCAAGTTTCTAACCTATCAATCACCTATAGACATGTATAAAGGTGATTTCGCATCTATGAAGCTTCTAGGAAGCTTCGATATCAGATATTATCAAATCAACTTATTTTACCTACTTCTGTTGGTCTATTACTTAGATAATTTACTGGAGTAAATCTTATGTCTGTGACATTACCCCCCCTTCTAAGGACGAGTTCCACGAGGAGCGGTGATTACATGTTGAGAAAGTCCAAAATACGTCGAATTGTGCTTGCCACATACTCTGATCTTTGTTTCCTTCGAAGGTAGTTGATAGGTCCTTTCAGCCATCGATAATGTCCCATACCAAGGCGAGAGGACCACCTTGTTATTTGATCATTGTTGAGGCCTTCATAACTTCCTTCAAAGAAAATATTAGGAATACCATCAGGAGTAGTTCCTACCTCTAAAAGTATCACCAAACATTCGGAGGCTCTTCCAAGGTCGTGATACCAAACACTTTGTATTTTGCCATCAATCCGAGGAAGGACGTGTCGTTCTTGAAGGTCTTCATCTCTATTCCATCCTCTTGAAGGTTGTGATAGTCGTAATGTCTCGTCTGGTAAATCAGCAAATGATGGCTCTTAAGCTGAACTCATTGGTTGTTGATCCTCCATTTCTTTAGCACAAAAAACAAAATCTAATGACAAACAATGATACAAGGTAGGATGAAACCTCTATAGAATCTGCCTTGTTTTATAGCAAAGATTTTCTTGAGTATTTATTTTGATTTTGATGGATGTCGTTGATGAAATATATTAGCTTTTATTGATGCATTTGTTAGATTCTTTGATGGCTCCCATGTGCGTTCACTAATATCGTATCCCCGCCAATGCACAAGATATTCCAGTCGATTTCGACGCCGCCTTGAATCTAAAATCTCTTCAACGTCAAATTCTTCATTGTTGTCCACTTCTACAGGAGGCGGTGGCATTTGTCTTCTTCTTTGTATATCCATTGTCTTGTATGGCTCGAGTAGTGACACGTGGAATACATGATGGATCTTCATGGACTCCGATAGGTGTAATCGATATGCAACTAGATTGATTTGTTTAGAAATAGGAAAAGATCCAAGCCTACGATAGTCCAACTTATCACAAGGATGAGTAGTCTTGATATTGCGACGAAGTAACCATATCTTGTCCCCCACATTGAATTGTGGTTGTTCCTTATGATACGCATCTGCATTTATTTTTTGTCGTTCTTGAGCTTCTTTTAATTGCACCTTCATTATTGCATATAGCTCTGACAAACGATTTGCCAAATCTTTTGCTACTGGATTATCAACTTTTAAAAAGTCAAAAGCATCAAGTCGTGGATGATAATCATAATTGGTGAAGAAAGGTATTTATTGTGTAGAAGAATGTATTCTATTATTATAAGCAAATTTTGCCAATGGCAGAAGAGCTATCCAATCATCTTGTTGGTAGTTGATGGTACACCTTAAATATTGCTCCAAGACTTGGTTCACGCGCTCTGTTTGTCCATCAATTTGAGGATGAAAAGCTTAAGATAACTTTATGTCCACTTTTAAGATCTTAAAAAGGGTTCTCCAAAATCTTGACACAAATTGAGTTCCCCTATCCAATATAATATCCTTAAGTAATCCATGATAGTGATAGATATTATCAATGAAAAACTTAGCTGTTTCTTCACTTGTGATAGATTTTGTGTATGGCACAAAATATACCATCTTATTGAATCAATCTATTATTACAAATACAGAGTCATAAGATCTTGAGCTTGAAAGATCTGTGATGAAATCCATAGAAACAGAAAGACCATGGTTGTTCTGGAATAGGTAATGGCTGAAGAAGCACAAAAGATCAATGACGAGGAGTCTTTGATCTTGAGCAAATATCACATGATTATACAAAATCTTTGATTGCCTTCCACATTTGACGCCACCAAAAATCTCTTGATATAAGTTCCAAAGTCTTGTTGTATCCAAAATGTCCTGTTGTTGGAAAATCATGACATGCTTGAAGAACACGTAAACGTGCTTCTCCTTCTGGAACATATAGACGTCCTTTAAAATATAGTAGATTGTTCTTGAATTCGAATTTAGAAGAATCATGAGACTTGGAAGAATTATTCTTGATATCATGAACAAGAGGGTCTGAGGACATACTTAACTGAATTTGCTTGAGAAAAGTTGAATCAACAGTCAATGTTGATTTTATTGCTCGAAGATAAAACTGCTCTAGTTTCAAGAGAACCGTTCTTTGTTGCTCAAAAGCTGCATCTCCTTCTATTGGTGTAAAATAAGAATATTGTCATGTTGTGGTTTGGCTACTATGTGAAAAAATTGTACATGTACATTTAATGTACAATTTACTACTTAGCTTAATGAAAGTCATATCAATGGATTTTATTGGTTATAGGATGTGATTAGGTTGCTAGTTTAGAAAGGATCTATTAAAAGGATTATTATTAAGGTTTATACAATCTTTTTTTTTTTTTAGTAGTGACTTTTGAAGTTAATTTTATATTGATAGTAACTTGTATATATCTTAAGTCACCTTTGTTAGACATTGGTGATCCTTAAGATCTTAGTTTACTTCTTTTATTTGGTGCTTAAAGCACCAAGTATGTAAATCTTATAAGAAGAAGGGTTAGAAAAGGGTTTTTAGTGTAAAAAGGGTAGTTTGGCCATCCATGTGGATGAATAGAGGTAGATGATAAAAATCTCTATTCTACTTGGCCAAAAATCATGCCCAATGGGCTTTAAGGAGGCTGTCCGAGGGTTTATTAGGAGTTAGGGTTTGTTTTTCGAGAGGAGTCGAACATAAAAGGCTAGAATCATAAGGTTTAGGTTTTTGGATCTGGTTTAGGTGCAAATTTTGTGTGATTTGCACTTTTTATGAAGAAGTTATAGGCGCCCAAAGTTAAGGGGTTGATTTTGGACCTACTGTCACTCTTTTGGGTATAACTCGCGCATACAGAGAGCAATCGAGGATTGGCAACTAGGATTAAAGAGAACACTTTCACGGCTACACTTTCCATATATGGCTTGATAAAATCCAAGCTAAGGTGAAGGAGATATTGGGAGTTGAAGTCAGTGCTTACAAACTTAAGGGCAGTAAGTGACCTGCTTATATAGTGGTTACATTTTGAGCTATATCTAAAGAAATTTGATAGATTTTTGGCTCAAAATTTTCAGGAGTATATATGCTTATGTCATAAGACTATGTGCAAAAATTTTGTGGCATTAGGATTTTGGATTTGTGAGATATAAGGAAAATAGTGCTCGGGTGTCTTTGAGCTAGGGTTTTAAGCACCTGCTAGGAGTTTTGAGATATCAGACAATTGGAAATAAATTTATGGTCGATTCTTTCTTATAATGAAACTTAAGAAAATTATCTACACTTTGAACTAAATTTTATAGAAATTGAATGGTTAGATCAAGCGTTATTGGACTCTAAAGTTCAGCAAGAAATAGGTCCTTGCGGGTGAATAAAATTTTGAAGGGTTTTTGTAGAAATTTGAACCCTTTTTGTACAAACTTACTTGAATACAAGAGGGTTTACATATATAACTTCTCTTTTGCAAGATTTTTGTATTATTTGTCGTTTTTATTGAAGACAAACGACCTGTTGGATTTTGCCATCAAATTTCAAATAAACTTGCCACAGCCAGGTACCTAGTATATTCCCAGATAGAAGGCCACGTCATACGACATCGCATGCCGACATGAAATACTTGAGGTTCTTGTGATCCGTATACATGGTGGATGGACTCAAAGCGCCTTTTAGATAATGACACCATTCTTGAAAAGAATCCACAATTGCAAGAAGTTTGTTGTCGTGGATGTCATAATTGATCTCAACTGCTGAGAATTTTTTTGAATGAAAAGCTACTAGATGAAGTTTGTCATATGTTCCCATTTGTGACAAAATTACACCTAAAGCAAAGTCTGATGCATCTGTTTCCATAAAAAACGCCTTGGAAAAATTTACACGATACAAGATTGGTGCAGAAACAAACGATGTCTTCAAAGCTTCAAATATTGCTTCCGCTTCTTGATTCCATTGGAGTTTTGCCTTTACAAGTCAAACATGTAAGTAGAGCCGCAACACGAGAAAAATCTTTGATGAAGATCCGATAATAATTGGCAAATTCCAAAAAGTATTGGACATCTCTTACCATCTTTGGAATCTTCCAATTCATGATTATTTGGACTTTCTTAGGTTCCATCATGAGACCATCATTTGAAATAATGTATCCTAAGAAATCAACTTGAGTAGTGTGAAATACACACTTTTCCATCTTGGCGTACAATCCTTCATCTCTAAGTTTTTGTAATACTTGACGAACATGTATTTCATGTTCTTCTACATTCTTAGAATAGATCAAAATGTCATCTAGATAGCAGACGACAAAATTGTCTAAGAACTCACAAAAAACATCATTCATGAGATGTTGAAAAGCAGCTGGTGCATTTGTAAGTCCAAAAGGCATGACATTATATTCAAAATATCCGTGCCTGGTTCAAAATGCAGTTTTCCATTCATCTCCTTCTTTGATGCATACTAGATTGTATGCTCTTCTTAGATCTATTTTTGTATAGATCCTAGCTTCATTCAACTGGTCAAAGAATCTTGATATTAGAGATAATGGATATCTGTTCTTGATTGTGATCTTGTTGAGTCCTCGATAGTCAACACACATCCGCAATGATCCATCTTTTTTCTTCACAAATAGAATTGGAGCTCTTGTTGGAGATTTAGAATGGCGTATGAAATTCTTGGCCAAATTCTCGTCAATATACGCCTTGAATTCAGCCAATTCATCTTGTGATAAACTATAGATTGGTCCAAATGGTGGCTGAGTTCCTTCTTTAAGGTCAATTGAACAATCATATGGATAATACTACGGAAGAATATC
>JAWRVF010001688.1:0-50429 GCA_036785485.1 Physcomitrellopsis africana | reverse complement strand
AACAAGCCAAGTACGTGGCGCACATGTGAAAAACTTGTCGTGCAAGTTTGACACATGTCTTGCAAATTAGACATGTGTATGAGGTCCTATAGAATACCACGACGTAGCTCTTAGTTAGATAGTATTTATAGAGGGAAGAGTGAAGCCCTCTTCACTCTTGTCAACTCCTTTCTTGATCCTAGTCTAGTTTCAAGAGTCCTCATGTTTCCACTCTTTGGCAATAGCCATTCCAATTTTCTTTTGAATATACATACTTTCTTATTCTTATTTTATGACTTTTCTTTGATACAATTTTCATTAGATTATACATCTTTCTAGTCACGCTCGACATCGCATTACATTGAAATGTGATTCAGGAGAGTTTTAGAGACTATCTTCTCACCCAAAATCCAAAAAGTTGCGGTTCTCATGAGGCATATGATCAAATGACATTATTCACCATATCGCTAGAAAAGTAGTGGGATGGGTCATGTAAAGATGCGTGCATGGCTTCGCTTCCCATATGTCCACGACGACCGCCGCTGCGCCATTTTGTTCTCCGCCTAGCTAATAGAAGGTAGAACTACCGATGTCTATGATGATACGTCATACTTATGGATATACTTTAATTCCATCACATCACAATATAACTTCCATTTGAATCTGCAGATCCCAAGCATGATATCAAGAAAAACGTGCCTCCTAAAGTATGTACTTCTATTACAATACAATTTTGAACAAAGAGCAAAAATTGATATACATGAGAATGGTTGCAAAGAATTCCTTATACAACAGATCTCACTGGAGACAAAGTTGATGGATTTTGATATCAAAAAGAATTCCTTCTTGAGTGGAATTTGATGCTTGTTGCTTTAATGAGTGCTTTCATATTGTTGGACATTGCTTCGTGATCCTCAATAATAATCCTTCATAATAGCATTAAAAATACTTCTTTGCTCGTGGTCATATAGTCTTGAACCATTGACGAAGACCTCGACTATTAAGCATATTTTAAGAATGTATATCTAGTCCAAGGAAACATCCTCCTTGCATAAGGATTCAACAATGAGAATAGCAATGTGAGCATTGTTAAGTGGTCTATTTTCAATTTCCGGGACAAATTCCAAATTGACACTTTGGCAAAGTCCTATTCCAATGTCCTTATTGGTCCTTATTAGGTGGTATCCGTATAAGGTCCGTAAATAACACGTCATCCATCTTGAACACATCAAATTCATAGGTCTAAGATTGTTAGATAAATAATGATGGGCTAATGTTCCAAATTTTAAAAAAGTAACTAGTTTTTACAAAAAAAATTTTGTTATTATAATACAAATAGACTTGATAAGAATATAGTCTCATTTATCCTTGATTGAAGGATAGAATCCAAAAAATTGCCTTTTTTTGAAGCAAACCTCTAGAGAGACTTCTCAATAATATATCACATAGTAGTTGTCACGGTCAATCAAGAATATTTTTAAGTTGAGCATACAAGTCACAATTCGTTGAATTCCACTATAGAAGAAAACAAAGACAATGATATCCTTGGTTCAAAGATTATGCTAAGTGGATCTTATAGTGGAGGAGTCAACTTAACAAAAATTAATGATGTATAGATGATAATTGACGGTTTGAGATTTCTATAGAAGATAAATTTGTAATCCAATAAGATTATCCTTGACTTGAGAATAGCAATTGACGACCATCAATATCTCTTACGAGTAAAAAGAATATGTAAAAAATTTAATATTAATATGATAGATTTGAACCAATGAGAACATAGTTATATTTATCCTTGAATTTAGGATAACAAACAATTAATTATTGTTCATCAAAGTCATTCTGTGATTTTTGGAATGGAAGATATATGTCTTGTAAGCCCAACACTTTGAATTTAACATGATGAGATTGGAAGCAATTGATTGAACTTGGTATGATTAATCTATCATTGCCATATATAATACTAAATATGACTAATCTAAGGATAGTTGACCTGACGATCAATATTATTTGTTACTATGAAGTGCGTGCAGCCATTGTTATACAATAGCAAGTACTAAGATTATCAAAACTAACTTGATGATGGAAGAGAATTTGTGCACGGTTGAAAAAAATCATAGAAATATAAATCTACATACACTTAAATCTTAACCAAATAGAAATCCTCCCACAATAGCAGCATACAACTACAATAATGTAATCGTAGCCAATACCATCTATAAACCAAATCCCTCAATGCTTTCTATAAGCAATATTTTAACTCAACAAGGAAGTATGACAAACAAAACGAGAATTTCAAGCAAATGGACTTGAGACAGACAATGAACAGTTGGACAAAAGAAACAAGAAGAAGAAAATTCGCTACCAGAGAGGAATTGCATGAGTTTGAATAGAAAGTAGGTAGCTCAACGACTCATTTAAATAGAGAGAATATTATAGACAATGATTTGAATATCTCTTCCCTCCGTGGTGTGGTGGATTATACAACTATGGCTTTTGCTTCAAGTGCTATAGTATAGACCTATTACAAAAAAAAAAAAAAAAAAATAGAATATAGACAATCTTATATCAAACATCAATGAAGAATAATGATATAAATGTATGAAATAGCTACAATTTTATAAGATTAATCCACAAATATGGTTGATAATCTTCTTTTGAATGGATTTGATATATATGTGGGAACAAAAATATTCTATCTACACTATAGAAGAACATGGCTTTATTAAATTTCATCACTTACCACATATTTGTTAAATTGAGAAAAAATGGAGTTTATGAGATTCAAATGGATACAAATGGTGATTTCTAGAAAATTCTAGTTGTTAGAAGTGTAGAGTATGAAGTACAAGGAAAATTATTGAAAGGTAAGAATATGATGGCATGAATAATTTTTCATAATAATGAAAAATTTAACTTTGACTTGAAGATAAATGCTATAGAATTGCAATGAATGATAATTGTGAGGTTAAAATGAAATTCCAAAAAGTCTCACTTTAATGAATAAAAAATATTATATAAATATATTTATTAATATATAAAAATATATATATATATATATATCTTTATATATATATATATATATATATTTGTCATGTATATGACTATTAGGTTTGGATGCTGCATACGTGCCCAATTAGACAGGACACAAACTCGTCTGCGCAGCATGGTGTTCAGTACATGGGATCCAATTTTCTCGTTGTTGACAAGCTTAGGTGAGCTCTTTGTGCACATTACGCCATTGTAGGTAGGTTTTGCCATGCGCCTTGTGCACGTCACGTTGTGTGCAAATCATTTGTTTCTTGGTAGTGAGTAGGTTGTTGTTTACATTGCTTTCTATTTCTAGTTTAGTGTTTGCACAAAGAGCTTTGTATAGGTGTGTTTTTTTTTTGGAAATGTAATGGCTTTGTAGGTTAGGATTTTGAAAGTTTTTAATTTTGGTGAAGAAAAATCTACCGTTGGTGACATTGAATACGGTTCAAGTAATATGCTTTTTTATTTGATTGTTTCGACTTTGGAGTTGCAAAACCAATTTCAAGGGTCGATAGGATTTACAAGTTTGGAAATGGTCACTTACACCTTTGCTTTGTTCTTCAAATGTATGTTTGATAAGTCCTATTTGCAGCAATTTGTGGCTTCAATATTTTCTGTGTTGTTTGTGGTTTTTTGCATTTTTGTTTAGGTGTTGTACCTTTTCTAGAGAGTGGCACATCTTGGAAGTATACAAAAGAGAGGCTAATTTATCCATGATTTCATAGATTTGGACAATAATGTAATCTCCATTTCATTCATAGATTGCGAGGATATTTTTTCCTCGGTTTCTTAAAGTCCGAGATTAATATATTATTAAAAGAATCTGTATTTATCTTTGTGTTGAAAATATATTGTACCACCTTCGGGGACATATGACAGCGATTGATTTCATTATCCTCGAGTCAAGAATGGCTAGCAAATAAAGTTCATAAAATTCATCCTCAAGTCGAGGATACACTAATCTACCATCCAAAATCTATATGGCAGCATTCCGTATAATTGTCCTTGTTGCACGAAAAGCTGAAAAATAAGGATATTCAAACTTATTGTTGGCTCAAGAATACATTACTACTAACTAATATCTACAAAGATTATTTGATTTCTTTTAGGATAGCCTGTAGTTATCCTCGTGTCCTAGATATTCTGTGTCAAAAGAATATTTTGCAGCGGTTTAATTAATTATCCTGAACTCAGGGACAGCTTGTTAATATAGTTAATAAAATTAATCCTCAAGCCGATAATACAATAGTCCACTATCCCTGAGATCTTCTTCTGCTAAGACGTATGAGAGAATTTTATTCTCGAGTCGAGGATAAATGTTAATCTGTGCTTATGAATTCTAATCTGAGAGTGGGTACTTACCTTGAAAACATATAACTGAACTACATAAATTTTTGTGTCTTACTGAATTTGTTTGAATAATCATCCCATCTTTGATTGCTGTAGATGGCTTCATACTCGATAGATTCGGAAGACAACAATAACTATTCCACAACTGATTTCTTCCTCGGAAAATTTGAAAATCCCATAGCCTCTGAGCCATTCATTCAAGACGTTGTCGAAAATTATGGATAATTGTGGATATTTTGAACCTGCGTGAAGAGTTGGCCCCTCTCAAGATCTGAGAATTATGTGCAAATAATGCATAGAGAGAGAAGTGATACACCATGTGTGCACTTGAATAGAAATGAGAGGGTCACATTTATTGCAATAAATAAATAATAATAAAAATAGAATTAGTTAACAAGTAAAAGATATTACCTTAGATAAGTTACTAATGGTCAAAGGTTGACTCTTAGCATATAGAAAGGGCATCTTATGGATATAAGATGCGGTCAAAGGAGAAGAGTTAAAGTCAAGAGGATAAAGTATGTACTAAAGAATATCCAAAAGATTAGGTTAGAATAATTAGTGCATGGAATAGGATGCCCTCATGGAACGTGAAATATCCTCGAGATACGAGAGATGCCAAAAGGATCCTAAGATCATTGGATACACTCATGGCACGAGAAATGCCAAAGGATCCTAAGAGCATGTGATAAAAGTCAAAGGTGGAAGAAGTCCTTTGGTGCAGCAACCACCTCTTATAAATAATGGGTGTTGGAAGAGAGAGTTATCTCATTCCACACTTCTCTTGTATACAACTTTGGTGATCTCTACTTACTTGTGTTTTGCCTCTTATGTTTCTTCAAGAACATTTGTGGAGCTCAACGCAGGGAATACATTTGTGGGAATACATTGTGCTAGGCATCCATGCCTTTCATGAAGCTAGAAATGATCTCTCTCATTTCCACTCAAAGTGAGCCAGTAGCTCGATGTTCCATTTTCAAGAATTGCTCTATGGTTTGACAAGAAACTAGTTGGGTGCCCTGAAGGATGCTTTCCAG
Organism: Physcomitrellopsis africana; assembly: GCA_036785485.1. Classification (NCBI taxonomy): domain Eukaryota; kingdom Viridiplantae; phylum Streptophyta; class Bryopsida; order Funariales; family Funariaceae; genus Physcomitrellopsis; species Physcomitrellopsis africana. Next base: position 45,030 of record JAWRVF010001688.1, on the reverse strand, counting down.
AAGTACGAACCATGAACAAACGACGATGCAGAGAAAGTGAACAGGCGTCTCACTCGGATTCTGCAGCTGATGTCGACGTTTGAAGTCAGGCCTGTTCTAGTTGCTCCCACTCCTGTCCGTCGTCCTCAAACGACGCGCGCAGGTGCCGGAACACGGACGACTTCAGGGACAACTACGCCTAGGAGTCAAAGTCGTGCTCCTTCAAGGCCCCTGTCAAGTGCCCCAGGAACAGCCGCAGGGCCACCAGCAAAGAAACGTAAGTCGAGTGGCGAGGGAAGCTCGACGTCAACGGTGACAAGGGCTGCAACGCCAGGGAGATCACGAGCAAATCCTGGACTAGATTTCCAGAAAATCACTGATGCGCAGCGGGAGTTTTGGGATGAGTGCAGAGGCTGCTTCTCATTTGAAATAACGACCCATTCAGTAAAAATTGGGCAGTGCGTCCTGGCAAAAGCCCAGTTTGTGATTCTGGGCCTAGAAGAGGATATCGTGAGGAGCACCATGGATTTCCTTGTGTAGCTTGGCGAGGTGAACCAGCATCAAAAGATCTGCGTGTGTCCCGTTGATGACTATGGAGAGCCGACGGGGAGGAAGCCCGACACTTGGGAAGAAATCAAGGACGGGAAGTTCATGCTCATCAACGGGCAACAGAGCGTGATCGCATCGCAGAGACTGCAGGCGATTGTTGAGTGCGGAGAGGACCGGAAAAAAGCTTTTCAAGAATGGGATGCGTATGTTGTTTGGACTAGAGATCCTCTCAAGCTCCTTAGGATTTCCAAGTTCTACAATGATACCAACCATCTCGATCATGCACAACCAACTTGGGGCAACCAGATTTCAAGTTGTCGGAGGATCTGGCTAAATTCTGGAAGGCCTAGCTACCAACAGAGCGAGGGGCAACGCGGGGCAACGGCGCTGTTTTCGACGTTGCTAAGTACACGGTAGGTTGTTGTCGTGTATTTTATCCTCGTGTCGAGGACATAATTCATTTGGGAATCGTTCATGACATTCTTTGTTCTCACGCTGCCACTCTTCTATCTTCGGCTCGAGGATAGATGTTCGAATTGAAGATAATCCTTATGCATTTTGGAGATGATTATGACTTTCCGTAGAGCAAACGTCGTGCACGGGTCCTGCTACTACTATGAAGATTGGGCGGAACGCAAGAAGAAGAAGCTCATTGTCATGCAGGAGCTGTTGGCGATTGACTCGACGTTGAGATTCTTGAAGGGGGTCAATTGACGAGGAGGTATGGAGACAGTGGAAGTCGGTGCATCGCATCTCCTCTGCAACGTACAATATGCTTCTCTGCAGGCCGGACAAGGAGTTCTTCTCCATGAGACTTACAAACCAGGGGAAGCTCAAGCGCTTGGCTGATTTGGTGGATAAGTTTCCCATTGTCTCGTCGTTCTTCCGAAAGTTCTTGCATGTGAAGAACAACTTTACCGCTCGCAATGGTTCCGCAAAGCTTCGGAACTTCGATACGGAGAGCATGGAATTCGGTCCGACCTGGGTGTCAAGGCCTGGCGAGAAGGTGTGGTCTCTCGGACTCCTGGACCTTCGAGCTGTTCCAGGTTGGATGGGAAAGGATGATTCAATGGAGACTCTTTACTTCTCATCGTTTCTGAGTAAGCTTCAGACGCTGCAATCTGCCCCGACCATGTCTTCTCCCGCGGTTTGGGTGTGGATAACCTCAAATGAGGATCGACACAAGCAAGCACTCCATTACGGAGAGAAGCACATGCCGGAGTACCAATTGAAGTCCTCCTCATATTTGCCCTCGCCGAACGAGCGCCTGAATTATGGGACATCGAGGGAGAAGTCGACTTTGGTTATACCTTCTTTTCTTTATTAAGAAGGACAATCCTCAGGCGACTTCACCGCAGGAGAAGGTCAAGCCTCAGTACTCTACCATTGAGACATCGTACTACACGGAGAAGTACAAGTACTTGGAGGCTTGCTACGCACTGAATGGGACGGAATTGCGGATGAAGTTCTATTTGGAACTTGTGAAATCATTCTGCAAACCCAAGGAGAGGATATTCGGGGTGTACTGTGGTTCGAAGTTTATGCTCGCAAATCTTGTAAATGGCCTGTTTAGCAATAGTTATGATTGTCTCACTCCCAATTATATCCTCGGATCGAGGATAGAGTTGGGATGCAAGTCGATTTTCTAATTATGATTGTTCTTGGAATCGAATTGAGTAGCTGAAATGAAAGTAAGTGGAATACCTGCATTTCCATTTTCTAGAATTCTGAGTTGGAAGTGTTTTGAATACCTGCAGATGTATGGAGCGTCATTCTATGGGCTTGTCGACAAGCAATTGCGCGAATTGTATAATCAAACTGGCCAGGAGCACGCGCTGTTAGATATGAACGACTTCATACACGAGAATTGCGCATACTCTGGGCCAGTTCGAAGACAGAGCTCGGCGTCCACTGGGATTGCCGCACCCTCGGATTTCAGTGGAAGCACTCATGCTTCTCGGTCGTTTGCTCGAAGCGGTGGTACCTCAGTCCCAGGTCTCCGTACCTCGACCGATGACGTTCATCCTCCTCAATCTGTCGCGGGTACTTTCCAACTGCGCTCTAGCACTTCGGCGCAGCTTGATTCTTACATGCGCGTCTCAGTAGAGAGGGCCTCCACTGTCAATGTACCTGTCGAAGGTAGCCCGGGTGGACAATCGTCTCGTGGTGCATCTATCGATGTGTCAGGTGCGCAGAGCGCTGACGCATCAGCCAATGATGATGTTGTCCTGGATGAGTTGGATCCTTACCGGAGCAATGAAGGTGGGACCTTCTCCGCAATCATTGCCCAATGGGGTAGTCCTGCTTGCGTTCCTTCAGAGACGAGGATTGTATCCTCGAGGCGAGGATCCCAGGGCCAGGGGGCCGGCCAGTCAGAGAGTGATCAGCCAGTGCACCAGACTGCTGACACTCGGGTTCCTGGTACGGGTACTCGGACGGTGGAGACATCCTTCACCCAGATGAAATGAAGTCACCATTATTGATCTTGGGGACTCCAGCGATGATGAAGGGGATCAGCGTCCAATGCCAAGTCATTGGGGGACGACTTCCACGGAGGTCGAAACGCTCGTGGAGACAAACCTCAATGAGACGGTCGCATCGGGTACAGAAGAGGAGTTCTTCTTCAATGCTGCTGGAGATGCACCTCTTCTTGGCGAGGCTGTTAAGTATGAGCCCGGAGTTGATTACTTCCAGCACATGCTCAATAAGCGACTCCGAGAGCAGAAAGAGAAGCAGGACCTGTTGCAGCAGCTGGAAGCCTTCAGGCGTAAGCAAGTGGAGATGGAGGCTGCGATTGCTCTGTTGCTTTTGCGGGCGGGGGTTTCCCAAGCCGCGTTTTTGACACCGGCACCTACTCGATTGGGTGTGCCGGATAATGTCGTAACACAGACATCTTCTTATCCTCGACCCGAGGATAAATCTGCCTCCCGGGTGATCCCTGAGGTTGTCCAGGGAGAGAGTTCCTCTGGAGCGGCTGATCTGCGTCTACCTGATTACCATATGCAAGATGTCGCCGTCCATCTTCATCTTCAACCAGTCCTCTGCTTTATCCTCTGGTCGAGGATACTGCCGCCAATGAGCAGACTCGGAATTCTACTCCGTCCTCATGCAAGGATGGTGCTTCTCCTCTCCATCGTCAGACCGATTTTGAAGGTGATGGAGATGCTGGACCTGGGTTTTCGGCGAAGAGAAGTTCGGACCCCATTGAAGTGTCGGCTTGTGGACCTGCTCTAATCAATGTGGAAGCACGCAGTGAGCAGCAAGGTCAGCGTTCTGGGGAGGGCTCTTGGGATGCATTGGATGTCCAGGTGGCTGCAGAGGAACTGGAGCGTCTTGAGGAATTGGACCGGGTGGATTACGAGGCGTCTCCTGAAGGTGGCGAAAAGCACCAGAGAGACGACGACAAGGTGGGCTAGCCCTTTTCCTAATTCTACATTTGTCTCCCCATGAGCCGATGAATTGTTTATAGTTTTAGGCTGATTTCAGAGGTTGTAGGGTCTTATATGGATGAGTTGGCACGCAGAGTTTCGACGTCTTCAAATTTTGATTAATCAGAGAGCGAAATCATTATGCGACCCTTCGTGTTGTGTACATAATATAGTTTGGATCGCGGGAGCAGTTTTAGTTTGAGAAATCAATTTATGTATAATATCTTTTTCTATATTGATTTACCAGGATGTTTGACAATTTTCTTTTCCTGTTTGGTGACATATATGTTGGCTCAGCTGAGAGTGCATGAGATTGTTCACCGTCCGTATGCCGTGAAGCCTCCAAATGGGAAAGTTGCACAGCTGTCGATGTGTGGGATGCAGTTCATTCCATCAGTGACAGTCCCTTCTCATATTTCTCCATCTACCTTTCACCAGGTAACTCCAACTATTTTCTTTTATTGACCGTCAAGTTTGTTCGTCCTGTCCTCAGGACCGTTTGCCCGGGAGTGTGTCCGATGTTGAGAACTGGAGGCCTTTCAAGTGGCTGAATATCGTTCTCGATATTAATGGCATCCTCTGCGAGACTGGGCCGGCTTCTACAGCGTCAAGGGCCCTCCTAAGAGTCTCCCTCTGGAATAGGATTGATTTTTCATCCACCATTCCTATTTTGATAGGGCCAAAGGCTGTTTATACTCGCCCTGGATTGCGTGAATTTTTTGTGAACATTATAGATATCGCTTCGCATGTAGTCATCTGGAGCTCGATGAGGAAGTCCACCGTTGAAGAAATTGCGGCTTTCCTATTCCGAGGGATGTCGGCTCCATATGACATTTTTGGTCAGGAGAGTTGCGATAGGGTTGAGACCTTGTTTCGTATTTTGTTTGAGGGTCCCGCGGGAATGGGGGACTTGAACTCCGACAACACTCTTCTCATAGACGACAGTCCGGAGAAGAGTGTTTGTAACGATACAGGAAACGCCATATTCCTGTATCTGTGGACTCGCCAAGCTCCGAATGACAACTTCCTCCTTCAGGATCTTGTGCCTTGGCTCCAGCGCCTGCACTCCGAATGCCCTTGTGGGTAATTGAAGGAGCATGTCAATAGGAATCGGATAGGGGCTCCGCCATTGGCGGTAGACAGCCGTGAGATGAATTATGTTGTTAGTGGAATGGCCTTGCCTGCAAAGAATGTCGGAGTGGTGTACAATATCCCAAACGTTGTCGTCCCAGATGCTAGAGAATAGGGGTTGTTTTTCGGAGATGCGGTAATTTTGGACACGTCTCTCTAGAGACGTGTAAATAACATTTATATTTATTGTACATATTATCCACAGTTGTTAATAAAGGATGGACAGTTTTTGAATATTTTGTTTGCAGCATCCTGAGTCGCCCTCGATGTTAGTTTTTTCAATATTTGAAGTTGCATATGTTTTTTATCCTTGCCTCGAACATAAGCAGCACGTGTAGTGAAAATAGAGAAGTCATGCTGATCGCTTTCCATGATTCAATGCTCTGCAGAATTGAAGGACGACTGCTGATCCGTTACCTTTCAAGCAAGACGGAAGTCACGTTTTGCCGGCCTCTAGACAATGCTCATTCCCTGACTGCAGACAGATTTCGCCCCGTCCCATTATTCAAAGCCGTTTCTTATGTTCACTGCAACAGATGCTGCATCTGCAACCATGGACTTCTCTAAAGCTCAGGTGGATGACGACGTTGTGGACAGTCCCCCAAGCCGACTTCCGGGGAGGACACCCGTGTGCTCCCCTTCACCGCTGAAGCAAGTTTTCTCTACACCTGTCCGAGAGTGGTCCTGCTCCCCAACGCCTTGAACTGGTTCTACTCCTCAACGACAGCTCTGTTTGGGTGTGTCAGTTGATGCCGACCTAGCGAAGGAGATTAAGCATGTACCACTCCATCATATACAACCTCCCTGTGTTGATGTACCATCCAAACGCAGACGCCCTCAAGCTACACAATCTCAAGGCATTGTAGTGCTTCCCAAATCAGCCACACCCTCGACCAGGCTGCAAACGCGGTCTCTGGGTTCTAAGCCGCCACTTAAAAGGTCCAAGCGCGTTGGCAAAGTCCCAGTCCTCTCTGGATCTCTCTAATTCAACTCGACGTCGGGAAAGGACATTGACTCGGGGGAGTCACCCGTCGTCGTTTATGCGAAACGGGGAGATGACGGATATGGATTATTATCCTAAACAATATTTTCAGGCTGCGGAAATTATGAAGGGATATGCGAAGGTGAAGGCACAAGAGGCGAAGCTCCAGGCAGAGTAGGCGAAGCTTAAGGCTGAAGAGGGGAAGCTTAAGGTGCAAGAGGCGAATGCAAATGGGCCAGGAAGCAAAATCGGTGCAACAATGTATGCATGACGGAGGAGGCCACTGTAGCTAATTTCCCATTGTCAGAAAGACAAAATTATATATTTCTATAAATAGACATTTTGAAATGATAATATTGTAGCATTCTGCAACATATGTTCCATTTCTCAATGAACATTTCATTTGTTTACAATGAGTACTTGGTGTCATAATGCATGTGTGGATTGTGGAAGTGAAGTGATGCAGGCATCCACTTATAAATGTTTTGCTTTCCATAATGTGCTATAAAGGCTCATAAGGCTCATAAAGTGTCCTCTTGTATCTTTGCTTGCAATAACTATGCAATAGTAGGCTTCCAATGCTCATTTTGTCTCATTTCAACAAATATGGCGTTGAAGGTGCATATGTTCTATATGGATTATAGCACCTTGAATGTAGGTAGGAGAATAAGACTACGGTCTCATGGCTCTTATAAGATATTTTAAATCCCACTTTATGAACCTTGGTGAGGTTCAAACCTTTGACTTTTTAATCAAGTTATTCTTGAGGTAAAATTGATTTACTTAATTTTTCTATTTTTATTTTGTATCTTAAAACTTTCATAACTTACTTATAATAATTTAAAATCTCATGTTCTTTATGTCATTAGAAAGATTAAAAAAAATTTATACAAAAATCTATTTTATACTTTTATCTTTTATTCTTTATCAAGTGAAAATCCAATAAATAGACTATGATAAATTTTTGGAGTATGTACTTACTTGATTGTCTTTCTTTCACTTGTTTTGTTCTTCTTTCGTTGTTCTTATTGATTGTACTTCTCACTCTACACCACCAATTAAAAAAAAACTCTTAATTAAAGACATCTTGTAATTTGGATTAAAAGATAAATTTTATCTTCATAGAAATTCTTTAAAGATTTTAGGAAATAAAATAATTTAGCATAATCTAATGTTTTAATTTTTTTATTAATCACATTCTATGTAGAAGATTTTATACAATTTTATTTAATATGATAAATTTTATTGATTTTTATGTAGGATTAAAGCGAATTTCTAGAAAAAACTATATAAGCTAATATTTATAAATTTAGTATCAAATTTCTACATATTAAATTTAGAATTTACTTATCCATATATATATATATATATATATATATATATATTAGGATATATAAAATATTGATGCTAATTGCATAGATGATTTTTTATTGAATTTTATTATTTACTTATTTCAAATTTTTTAATCTTTTTGAAGTTTTGAAAATATTTCCACTAAATATCAATATAAAAAATAAATTTGTATTAATATTTTTATATTTTTATATTTTTTATATTTATTATCTATAAATTTTAATATATATATATATATATATATATATATATACACACACACTTATATATGCATGTATGTGTGAGAAAAAAAAATTGTGTTTATTTTTATATCTTTAAAATAGTTTTAGAGATATTTTATTAAAATAAATTTTATACAAATCTTATGTAATTTATATAAAATTTAAATAATATATATATCTTTAGAAAATAAATATTAAATTTTTTAATTTATATATTTTTATACAATTGGTTTAGAACTAATTTCAAAAATTATTTAATATCATTTTTATTACATGTATATTATAAAATATATATTATTCATATTAAAATTAATCAAAATAATTTTAATTTTAAAATATTAAAATGATAAAATCATATTTTTTAATAATAATAATAATTTATATAATTTAAACTATTGATTTATATTACATAATCTTAATATTAATTAAAAACTATAAAAAGTTTTTTTAATATTTATTTTAAATACCAACAATCCATCTTAATTGTTATTTATCAATATTAACATATTTATACAAGGTGTAAAAAAATGAGATTTATTTATTATTCATGCAATATCTTCATTCAAGTAGAAGTTATAATAGAATCAGAGAATATAAGGAATATCAAGATATACTTGAGAAGAAAAATGCTAATATATTGTCAAAATATCAACCTTATGATTATGCAACTCATCTTCAAGGAGCTTAATCACTATTTCGACCAATTTAAAACTTATTGTAGAATAAACTTATTACTTAAAAAGAATGTATTGATAAAAATCATACAAAAAATCTTATCTAACATTCAAAATCTCCTACAAGTACACAAATCTACTTTGTGAAGGAAAAAAATAGATCCTTATAAATATGTGTAGATTGATATGAATTAACTAAATTGACTATTAAGAATTATTATTATTTTCTTTCAATATTAAAACTTCTTGATTAATTAAGTGAAGTCAAGATTTATACTAAGATAGATCTATAAAGAGTCTAACATTTAGTATGTATTAAAGAAGGTAATAAATAAAAGATTATATTTTAAACTAGATATAGTTATTTAAAATATAATATTCTATATTCTAGACTTATAAATACTTTAGTTGCTTTTTACTATATTATAAATAATATATTTTATAAATTTTTAGATAATTTTATTATATGTAATAAAGTAAAACAAAATAGATTAAAAAAATAAATAATATATGCATCTTTAGGAAGGAGTTAAGAATATATTTTAGCAAAATTTACTTCAAAATTCTTAGAGTTAATATCCGCAAAGGACTGATTGTGAATCTCAATCAAAATCAGACCATGAGGTACAAAACCATGTGTCTATAGTAGGTGGAGAGATCTTTTTGTAGATTGGAGAGTTTAATTAAAGAACAAACTTAAGAGAGTTTGTTTGAATATTGTTTTTTAGTGATTTGGATAGAAATTGGCTTTGTAAGAGCTTTGTAAAGTCAAAGTTGTTTAGGGTGACTCTGAATTTTGTGAAGTAAAAAAGAATTTACAAATTTGAGCATTTTGTGAGTTTGATTATAGATCTATGGATGAAAATTTGTGGATTTGTGATTGTACTTACAATAAATATATATATTATAAGTTTAAACTTGATCAAATGGTTTAATTGAAGTTTATTGAACTTCAAGTGGGTCAGGGTCTCAGATATTGGATTTTGAGGGTTAGTGAGGATTTTTCAAATATTTAGCAATCTACTAGTTGGATTGAGGTGAGAATTATTTGTATGAATAGTAGACTAGATTTTCTATTTGTGTATGAATTTTGCAAGCAATTAAATGGTGCAAAAAAAAGATATTTGTATTGAGAGATTGGTATCAAAGTTGGAGAAGGAGGATGGCCTATACTTGAATAGAATTTTGAGCTTAACTTCTATTTGGTAAGTTGGATCTTGTTCAATTTTTTGTACATGTTGTCAACTTAATATTTGAAAAGTGTGCGAAATTTGGACTAAGATTATAGTTAGATCATTAGCTATTGTAATTTCAATTTGCTATAAGATTTGGTTAGGATTTGTTAGGATTTGATTAGGATTTGGTTATGATTTGTTAAGATTTATTTAAGATTTGATTAGGATTTAAGATTTGAATAAGATTTAATTAGAATTCGATTAGGATTTAAATAAGATTTGATTAAGATTTGACTAGAAATTGATTAGGATTTGATTAAGATTTGATTAGAATTTGAATAGGATTTGATTAAGATTTGATTAGGATTTAATTAGGATTTGATTAGAATTTGATTATAATTTTTAATTATTAGTATTTTAAAAGAATTTCTATTTTAATATTTCTTTTGAATTTAAATAAGTATCTCTTTAAGATTTTATTATTATTATTATTATTATTATTATTATCTTATAATTTCTTTAGAAGTTATTTAGGATTTTTTTATATTTTTTTATAAATAATTAAAAATATAATTGAATTTTTTAATGATTGAGCATACTTGTTAGTTTTTAATTATAAATTTTACATAATTCAATTAGAGGTGTTAGGACTTGTTGTTGCTATTTTTCTTTTATCTTCTACAACTAGATTCTCAAACAAGATACGTGATATAACAACGTCTTATTTTACTCTTTCATCCTGTAGTCATATTGCAACATGACAACACTACACCAATGAAGCTATTTATTCTGATCTCTATTCTTAAATAATAGGTTCTACTAGTCCTCAAAGAAATCATCTCCATTGTTCCATCTATAAATCTAATTTTCATTGAGACCTTCAAAACATCCTCTAAACAAAATCTCCAGTTTAAGAGGATTTATCTTTTTAAGCTCAAGCAATATTGCTAAAGCTTGAGCATTGAAATCAAGCCATTAGGATAATACATATTGCTCCTAATGGCTCCAATTGTAGTTGTATTTGGTATAGAAATGTATTGTTCCCACTTTATTCAATTGAAGACTATAAAAATTACATTAGTTCATTTGAAGCTTATTTAATAAGTGAATCTTTTAAATCTTATTCTACTAAATCTTTCAACACTTGAAGGTTTGATATAGTATCTAACTTGCTTCTACAACTCTATTCTATCTTAGAATAGATGATTGCATATAGATGAAGGCTTTAATTTGATTCTTTCTCTCCTATAGATATTTTTCAAATCTAATATTTATCAAGAAGTTATTATCAAATATGTTTAGATTTGTAGAAATAGAATCAATAAAATTCTTATACTTTTTGAGGTACATTGGCAAGATTTTTAGTCAGTTCTTATATGGACTTATTGATATCATAATCACATCAATAAACAAGAAATTCCAATTTGTCCCACCTTTATTGTAAATCAAGCACTTTTTTGACCTTATATTTTTTATAATTTTTTATTTTAATACTAGATGGCAATTATTATATTTTTTTAAAAATATGTTACTTTCTATAAGGTTCCAAAAAAGAAACATGAAAAACTAGACGTACCTTCATAAAAGATGGTAGTTCAAAGTAATATGCCACTAAATTAATTTGCTTCTGGATGGAAAATGGTCCTAACTTCCAATAGTCTAACTTATTGCATGGCCGCTTGATCTTAATGTTTTGTCAAAGAAGCCATATTTTATCTCTAATATAAAAAATAAGCAATTGATTCTTAAATTTATCTACAAATATCTTATAAGCATCTTGAGCTACTTGTAATTAAAGCTTTAAGATTGTTTGGTGTTGTGATAGATGCTTTGCAAATCCTTCAACTGCTAAATTGTTATTCTTTGATATATTTCATAGATCAAACTTTGGATGATATCCATAGTTAGAATAAATTGGTGTTTATTGAATTGAAGTATAAATAGTATTATTATATATAAATTCTACTAATAATAGATATAAGATCCAATTATCTTATTGATAGTTGATGCTACATTATAAATATTGATTCAAAATTTAATTAATTTGTTCTATTTGACAATCAATTTGAGGGTGGAAAGCCAAAGAAAATTTAATATCCATCTTTAATATTTTAAAGAATTATCTCCAAAACTTAAATACAAACTTGGATCTTCAATCAAATATAATATCATCTTGTAGGCCATGATATTGATATATATTGTCAAAAAAAAGCCTTGCCATTTCTTTATTACAAGCAGTCTTCTTACAAAGAATAAAATGAACTATCTTTATGAGTCAATCAACCACTACAAAGATGTTGTTCAATAAATTGGATGGCAGTAGATTCATAATGAAATCTATTTAGATAAAATACCATGACCATCTTGAAATAGGCAAGGGCTATAAGAATTTATAAGGGCGATGTCAAGGATTCTTAGACCATAAATATATGTCACAAGAAAGCACAAAGTCTTTCATAGCCTTCTATATTTGAGGCCACCAAATATCTTAGGAAATAAGTTCTAAAGTCTTGTTAAATTCAAAATGACCTATAGTTAGAAAGTCATGGCAATATTGAAGAACGTGCAATCATTTTGGTTCTTTTGAGATATACAAATGTTCTTCAAAGTATAGAAGGTCTTTCTCAAGTTTGAACTTATGAACATTTTCATTGAGCCTACACTTGATATCAAAGGCCAAAGCATCATTAATGATTACAACACATAATTTATCAAGGAAATTAGAATCAATAGGTGCCAATATAATAGAGGTGCAAAGGTGAAATTGCTCCGACTTCAATAAAATTATATATTGTTGATCACATGCTATCTCTCTTGTCCTTAATATAAGATATAATCTTCTTAATAAAGCATCAAACAATCCTTGTTGCTTCCTAGGTTGATAAGTAATAATAAAGTTAGATAAAAATAATGACATATTTTATTGAATTTGACAATGATTAAAAATCCGAGCTAACATAAGTATTTCAAATTCTTGTGATTTGTATATACAATAATAGGATTCATTGCTCTTTTAAAAAAATGATATTATTTTAAAAAAAGAATCCATAATAATAAGAAGCTCCTTATTGTGGATTTTATAATTAATTTTGACAATAAAAAACTTTTGAGAATAAAATACAACAAGATAGAATTTATCATCTATATCCATTTGTGAAAGTACGATCCTTATTGCAAAATCCAAAGCATCAGTTTCTATGTAAAATACTTTAATAAAATCTAGATGCATCAAGATTGGAGCTATGGTAAATATTATCTTGAGATCTTTGCATGATTTTTCCGCTTCAGGTCCCCATACCAACTTGTATTTGCATATCAATCGAATGAAAGGGGCGATAACTTGAGAGTAATTTTTTATGAAGATTTTATAGAAGTTAGCAAATCTAAAAAAATATTGTATATCTCTTACAATTTTTGGAATGGTCCATTGCATAACTACCTCCACCTTCTTGAAATCCATCATCAAATTCTCAATAGATACAATGTATCCCAAAAATTCTATCTTTAACTGATGAAATAGATATTTTTCTAATTTGGCATATAAATCTTCATCTTGTAGCTTTTGTAATATCAACTTCACATGTTCTTCATATCTTTTAGATTTTTTGAGTAGATCAAGATATTATTAAGATAAATCACCACAAACTTATCTAGATGCTCTCAAAAGATATCATTCATTAAATGCTAAAAGATAGCGGATATATTTTTTAATCCAAAAGACATGATATTATATTCAAAATGTCCATACTTTATTTAAAATATGGTCTTTTCTTTGTCTCCCTCCTTAATCCATACCAAATTGTATGTTCTACAAAGATCTATTTTATTATAGATTTTGACTTGGTTGAGTTGTTTTGAAAGTCTTAAATTTAATAGTAGTAAATAATGATTCTTCATTGTTATCTTATTCAATCTTTAATAATTAATACACATATACAAAGGACCATCATTTTTCTTTACAAAGAATATAGGTGCACTTGCTAGAAACTTTGAATGCTTGATGAAGTTCTTTGCAAGATTTTCATCAATATAATCCTTCAATGCTAAGAGCTTATTTTGAAAAAGGTTATAAATTAGAGCAAAAGGTAGTTGTGTTCTTTTCTAAAGATCTATGGTACAATCATATGGTTAGTGTTTTGATAATATATCAGTATTCTTCTTTTAAAAAATATCTTGAAATTCACTATAATTCTCTAAAATAATTATTAATAAAATCATATCTTTTTTAATCACAATTACATAAATAACAAATGGTGTATCTTTTTTGGCTGATCTTATAAAAGTCTTTATTTTAACAAATAAAGGCTTATTAATTTTTGACTTTTTATAAAGTTTTCTTATAGGAATTTCTATTAGAAATGTCATTCTTTACAACTTCTAATTTATAGATGGATTATATTTTTTAAATTAAAAAAGTCTAAAAATAATAAGATTTGAAAGAGTCTTAATAATATTAAATATAATTTGGCTACTATGGTTTTTAAATTCTATTTTTATAAGTATTATTTTATAGATAATACTATTAAAAGATAAAAATCATCCATCTATTATTTTTACGTGAAAAAGATCTAGGTTTCTATATTAGAAGAATTATATGAAACTTAGCAAATATCTTATTTAAAAAATAAGCAGATGCCTATTAAGAACATACACTTCAAAGATTCAAAAAACCTTCTAGAACATTCTAGAGCTTCTTGAATTAATGAAAGTTGATTGAAAATCTTTTTAGTTGATGAAAGTAGCTCAAGAAGCTTCATAGTTAGTGGAAGGAGCTCAAGAAGCTTCTCAATTGGTAGAAGGAGCTTGAAAAGCTTCCCAATTGGTAGAAGCTCTTTGAGAAGCTTCTTAGTTTAATAGAAGCCGCTGAAGAAGCATCCTAGATAAGAATATATATGGAAGTTGAGGCTAAAAAATTCTTCAGTTTCGATAATATATCTCTTAGAATTCTAGCTTATCTTTTTTAGTGTTGTTTGTATACTCATCTGGTTAATTTAAGTTCTTATTTGTTTCTTCATGAAATCTTGTTCTATTTCAAGTCTCTTATTTTGTATTCTTGTATTATTGATAATTTGTCAAAATTACCTTCACCTTAAATATTAGAGTTGAATGATTCTTGTTAAAGGGTGGATTACCCTTCTTTTTGAAGGCATACCAACACTTTAGAGGTTGCAGATTATTCTCCTCTAAATTGATATTTTTTTTATTATAATATTAGAACTTTATCTTTCTTATGAGAGAATAGATCTCCCCTCTCTTTGAAGGTCTTAAAACATCTTAGAGATTGCATATTACCTTCCTCTAAATTCATATTGTTTTCTTATAATTTTTTTTTTTTTTTTTTTTTTTCTTAAAATGCTTGGAAGTCAAGATGTTATAATAATCAAATCTTCCAAATCTAAATTAGATGCTATTATGAATATTATTACTATATTATCTATTAGGACTACAAAAATTAAAGGGATTCTTGTAAAACTTTATAACAATATAACATTTGGAGTACCATAATCTAAATTGCATCCATTGCCAATTTTTGTATTTAAAGATACAGCACTACCTATGTTATGTTAAAGAAATCTACTTATTCAACAATATAAAGAGCCTTGAGTTAGTCTTCTAGAAAAATATGATGGTACAAGTTCAAAGTTTCGAGGGTTTGTCAACCAAATTTAATTGATAATAATTCTACAACCTAATACTTATCCAACAAAAGAATCATGGATTGGATTGATTGTCACCTTGCTTATGAGGCAAGCGTTATTATAGTTTGCTCCCTTATTTGAAAAGAGATCACTAATTTTAAATAACTTTGAAATATTCATGGAAGTTTTTGCAAAAGTATTTTGAGAACATGACAAGGCTCATTGAGTAACAGCTAAGATCCAAGCATTGCATCAAAGAGCGCGCTCTGCATTATTCTATGCACTCAATTCTAAGCAATTAGCATGTAACATCAATTGAGAAAAAGAAACTTCAATAATTCAATTCTATTAGGGACTAAGAGATGATGTGAAGGATTTGTTACTATCACTTCTGGATCCACAATCACTCAATAAAGCCATTAGTTAAGCCATAAAATATGATAATTAATTATTCCAAAGTCGTCAAGACCAACATTTATGGGCTTTAGCAAGACAACACATAATTTGACACACTCATTCTATATTGACAAGCATTTTGAATTTACATTTAGAAATAAAAGATATGCAATTTGATGCAATATATTTTAAATTTTTTAATCCACAAAAAAAAAAGTATTGGATGGAAGAAGGTCTATATATGTATTGTGGTGCAGAAGGCCACAAGGTTGGCAATTGCCTGAAAAAACAAAATCAATACATTATTAAAATCAAAAATACAATTGTTTAGAAATACAAAGATGTTTAGCTATAGTAGGGATAATGCGGCTAGACAATTTAATATTACAAAATTATTTAGATTCCTCTCTTTCTGCTCAACTTGCTTATTATTTTACAATTCCTTTGTATTTTGGCCCTTAGAAGCTTCAAAAAATCACCTTATTAAATTCAGAGGCATTTGCTTGTTTTGTAGATAAGACATTCATTAAGCTTAATAAAATTTTATTAAGCTAAATAGTACAAAAATCCAAACCTATTCAATTAGAGGTAATAGATGGACGACCTTTATCCTCTAATAATGTCACTCATGAAACCATGCCTATAAAAGTGTCATTCAAAGATTACAGCAACCAAATTATATTCAATATTATTAGGACTCCTTCAAATCTTGTTATTCTTGAGCTTTCTTGGTTGAAAAAGCATAATCCATATATAATTTAGAAATTGCAAAGAATAACATTTCCAATAGAAATTCCTACAAGAAAACTTTGTAAAAAGTCATAAGTTGGTAAGCCTTTATTTATTGGAGCAAGGACTTTTATAAGGTTGGCCATAGAAGATATACCATTTGTTATTTATATAATTCCATTTAAAGAAGATATGATTCCATCACCAAGTATTTTAGAGTAGTATAACAAATTTCAAGATATTTTTTAGAAGAAAAATGCTAATATATTACAAGAGCACTAACCATATAATTTTCCTATAGATCTTCAAGAAAGAATGCAACCATATTTTGGCGCAATTTATAATCTTTCTCAAAATGAGCTTTCAACATTGAAAGATTATATTGATGAAAATCTTGCAAAGAACTTCATTATGTATTAAAAGTTTCTAGCAAGTGAACCTATATTCTTTGTAAAATTAAGGATGGTTCTTTATATATGTGCATTAATTATTAGAGATTGAATAAAATAACAATGAAGAATTGTTATCTACTACCATTAACTTCAAGACTTTTGGAACAACTCAGCTAAGCCAAGATCTATACTAAGATAGATCTTTGTGGAGCATACAACTTGGTACGGATCAAAGAGGAAGATGAATAGAAGATTGCATTTTAGACAAGGTATGGACATTTCAAATATAATATCATGCCCTTTGAATTAACAAATATATCCGCTATCTTTCAACATTTAATAAATGATATCTTTTAAGAACACCTAAATAAATTTGTGGTGATCTATCTTGATGACATCTTAATTTATTCAAAAAATCTAGAGTAACACAAGAGGTATGTCAAGTTGGTATTAGAAAAGCTGTGAGATGCAAGTTTGTATGCCAAGCTAGAGAAATGTATATTTCATCAATCAAAGATGGAATTTTTAGAATACATTGTATCTATTGAAAATTTGATGATGGATCCCAAGAAGGTAGAGGCAATTATAAAATAGTCTATAAGAGACATACAATATTTTTTTTGGATTTATCAACTTCTATTGGATCTTTATTAAAAATTACTCTTAAGTTGCCACCTCTCTTACTCAATTGACATATAAGGACCAGTTGAAATGACGGCCTCAAGCAAAAAAGATATTCTAAGATCTCAAAATGGCGTTTATTACTTCTCCAATCTTAGTGCATCTAAACTTTCTAAAAGCATTCTACATAGAGATTAATACTTTGGATTTTGTACTAGAGGCCATACCTTCATAATTGAATATAGACGATAAATTCTATCCTATTATATTTTATTCTCAAGAATTTTTTATTGATAAAATTAATTATAAAATACATAATAAAAAATTTCATGCTATTGTGGATTCTTTTTAAGAATGGTATTATTTTCTTGAAGGGACAATACATCCTATGATTGTATATACAAATCACAAGAATTTGGAATATTTTATATTAGCTCGGGTTCTTAATCGCCACCAAGCTCAATGAAATATGTTATTATCTTAATTTAATTTTGTTATTATTTATTGATTTAGGAAGCAATAAGGATTGTCTAATGCTTTATCAAGGAGATTATATCTTATACAAAAGACAAGAGAGGTAATGGATTTCACTAGGGATCTACTACCATCAAAATCATTAAATAATATCTTTGTGATAGCTGATTGATTTACAAAGATGGCTCATTTTATTTCTTATAAGAAAATTACTTATAGTGAAGAAACTGCAAGGCTCTTTTTTGATAATATATATTGATATTATAACTTATTGGATGGTATTGTATCTAATCAAGGACCTCAATTTATATCTAAATTTTGAAGATGTCTTTTTGAAATATTAAAGGTGGATATTAAATTTTCTTTGGCTTTCCATTTTTAAATTGATAGCCAAACAGAATGAGTTAATTAAGTTTTGGAGTAATATTCTTGATGTAGCATCAACTATCAACAATACAATTAGATCTTGTATCTACTATTAGTAGAGTTTATATATAATATTATTGTTTATGCCTCAATTTAACAAACACCATTTTATTTCAACCATAGATATCATCCAAAGCTTAATTTATGGAATATGCTAAAGAATAACAATCTAGCAGCTAAAAAATTTGTAAAATATCTATTACAATACCAAATAATTTTGCAGCTTCAATTGCAAGTAGCTCAAGATGTTTCTAAGGCATCTACAGATAAATTTAGGAATCAATTGTGTGCTTTTTATATTAAAGATAAAGTATGGTTTCTTCAATAAAACATCAAAATTAAGCAATCATGTGATAAGTTGAACTATCAAAGACTAGGACCATTTTTCATTTAGAAGCAAATTAATCCAATAGCATATCGCTTAGAACTACTATCTTTTATATAGGTACATCTAATTTTTCATATTTCTTTTTTGGAATCTTATAGAGAGCCGTATATTTTGGAAAGAATACAACAATTGCCACTTAGTATTAAAATCAAAAATCATAAAGAATACAAGGTCAAAAAGGTGCTAGATTCATGGTAAAAGTGAGAAAAATTGGAATATCTTGTTCATTGGCATAGATATAATATCAATAAGCATACATGGGATTGAGTTGAAAATCTTGCCAATGCGCTTCAAAAGATATTTAAATTTTATTGACTCTATCTCTACAAATCTAAATATGTTTAATGATAACTTTGTGGTAAAGATTGGATCCAAAGAATATTCATAAGAATAAGAAAGTTAAACTAAAACCTTCATCAGTATGCAACCATTTGTTCTAAGATAGAATAGAGTGGTAGAAGCAAGTTAGTTATTATGTCTAACTTTCAAGTGTTAAGAGATTTAGCAAAATAAGATCCAAAAGATTTACTTATTATACAAGCTTTGAATAAACTAGTACACTTTTTATAGGCTTTAATTGATCAAAGTGAGAATGATACATTTTAGCATCAAGTACGACCATAGTTGGAGCTATCAAGAGCAACATCCAATCATGTAAGCATCAATTCTAATGCTCGAGCTTTAATAATATTACTTGAATTTAAAAAAGTGAATTCTTCCAAGCTTGAGATCTTATATAGAGGATATTTTAAAGGTTGTAATGAAGATCAAATCCTTGGATGGGATGTTTTAATAATGGATGTACCAAGTTAAGGCCATAGGTGATTTTTTTGAGAAATAAAACCTATTACTTAATAATAGAAAATAGAATATATATCTTCATTAGAATATTATATCTTTCATTTTTTATGTATTTAGAAAGACTTTAGAAGGTATGAGCTCCTCTTGAAACTTATCACTAGAAAAAGGGGTGATATTAGGGACATGTATTTTGGAGATTTATAAAATTATTTAAAATATTTTAGAGCTTCTTAAATTAATAAAAGTCAGTTGAAAAACTTCCTAGTTGATGAAAGTAGCTCGAGAAGCTTCATAGTTAGTGGAAGGAGCTTAAGAAACTTTTCAATTGGTAGAACAAGCTCAAAAAGCTTTCTAGTAGGTAGAAGTTGCTCAAAAAGCTTCTTAATTTGATGGAAGCCACTCAAGAAGCATCTTAGACATGGATATATGGAAGTTGAGATTGAAGAGTTCTTCAATCTTGACAATGCATCTCTCGGAATTCTTGCTCATCTTTCTTAATGTTGTTCATGTACTCATCTAGTTAATTCAAGTTCTTATTGGTTTCTTTTTGAAATCTTATTTTAATTCAAGTTTCTTGCTATGTACTCTTATATCTTTAACAATGCTTCTGAATTCAACAAGACAATCACTTGAAGCTTCTTAGAGCCAAAATACAAAAGAATTATAAAACAATGAGTAGATTGAGTAAAAAGAGAGGAACCTAAATAATTTTGCAATGTTGAATTATTTAACCACATGGTCCCTACTATGGCTGAACATCTTTATTTTCTTAAACGATTGCATTTTTAATTTTTGGTGATGTATTGATTTTGTTTCTTTGAATAATTTCTAACATTGTGGTCTTCTTTTCTATAATACAAATATAAACCTTTTTCCACCTAACGCTTCTTTTCTTATGAATTAAGACATTTAAAATATACTGCATCAAATTGCATATCTTCTATTTTAAAATGTAAATTCAAACTACTTACCAATATAGCAAGAATGTATCAAATTGCATGTTGTCTTGCTAAAGTCCATGAATGTTGATATTAATGACATTGGAATAATTGATTATCACATTGTACAATTTCATTGATGGCTTCATTGAATAATTGTGGATCCAAAAGTGATAATAATAAATCTTTTGCATTATCTTTTAATCTCTAATAGAATTGATTTATCAAGGCTTCTTCATCTCAATGGATATCACATACTAATTATCTAAAATTGGATATATATACTAATACAAAGTGCATTCCTTGTCGCAATGCTCAAATCTTGGCTATTGCCCAACAAGCCTTATTATATTTTCCAAATACTTTTGTAAATACTTTCATAAAAGCTTCAAAGTTATTTAAAATTACTAATTTCTTCTCAAATAAGGGAGCAAACTACAATAGTGCTTGCTTTGTAAGTAAGATGCCAACGAATCTAATTTGTGATTCTTCTACTACATAAATATTAAGTTGTAGAATCATTATCAATAAAATTTGATTAACAAATCCTTGAAACTTTGAACGTTGTCGTATGTTGTTGTTGTGTTGTAACACATTCATATAGTAAAAAGTATGAATAAGAATAAATCCTATTTAATACTTAGTTATCTTGATTCATTAAAAACTTAAAATACTTAAGAAAAAAGATTTATGAAAGCCTCTTAGATTAATTCTTGTTTTAATAGCTAATAGATGAAAGTTAGTTATTAAAATTTTCTTCTAGGTTATAGAAACCGGTTCATGGCTTTTAAAAAAATCACAAGTCAATAAAGATACGATAAAGGAGATAGAAAGTTAGTATGGTAGAAATCAAGGTTGAATTGAGGATAGGAGTAAGTTCAAATATCCTTAAAATAAGTTGGATAAATACCCAGGAGATGATCAGGTATGAGACAGGGTCTAAAACAGACCTCTAACCACAAAAACGACCACCAAAGGCATAGGTTCAAGACATTTGGAGATCAGCAATTACAATTGGATAGCTAGCTTGAAGCTTGTTCTAGAAGATTTTAGCTTGTTACCAAAGGATTTTAGAAGACTTTGCAATTGTTGTTCAAAGTCAGTGTTTATATTGGTATTTTGGATTTTTTATAGGACAATGATGGCTTGCATTCTTAATTGATTCATGCAATTTGTGTAGCATCTATGATTCAAAATTTAATATTATTTGGATTGTTAGGTGTGCTAAGTGTACACAAAAGTTTGTATTAATCTAATGGTGCAATCACAAGATATTAAGCTTTAATACAAAGGGTTGTCGGAAGTTGGCAGTTTAGGATTGGATAGGGTTTCTGTGATAACTAAAGATCTATCAATTAGATCAATATAAATTTTGGCATGGTCATAGAAGACTTATAGATCAAGCTACATCCTAAGTTTGAGCTAAAGTTAATAATGGAAGAAGGAGAAATCACCATTGGAATTTCTACATCAATTTTCAAGTTGGTGGTTGAATGTCATTAGTGCGGTTATTGGATATTTTCTTGCAATTTGTAAGTTGGGTTGGATTGAAGTTTTTTAAACATACAGAAGGCTTACACCAACAATTGTGTGCAAAATTTTACACTAAGTGGACAGTTGGATTAAAAGTTATAGCTTAACAAAAGTCACTAATTAGGATTAGGACTTGCAAAGAAAAATAAAAATTATTTAATTATAAAAGAAGCAAGGCAATTAGGGTATATGTATGGTTGATGTTATTAAGAGGAGTATTTATAAACACTTTTGAATTGAAATTTGAATTATATTCTTTATATATGGATGAAACCTATTAGGATTTCTTGGTTATTTGCAAATATAACTTTACTTTTCACAGCCAGGTGTCTGGTGCATTCCCGAATAAGAAAATATGTAATACAATATAAGTGGTGAACTCAACATGAAAGTTTGGGGTGGAAGGTTGGAGTTTATTTGGTTATTTGGATCTAATGATGCAAGAAAGCAAGAAGGTGGATTTTGGAATTATTGATGGAGCTTTGGATAGAGCTTCAAGTGGATCTTCTAGTGGAACTTCTTCTGGTAGACAAGGTATGTATCTAGATCCGAACATTGTAAATATGTTTCAAGCTTTTACATTAATTATGCAACAACATGGTAAGGATCTTAAGGAGACTTTGGCAATCAAAGCATTACAAGCAGTGATTAACAAGGTTGACCAATTTGATGGAAAAGACATATCTAAGTATTTGAGGTATTATATGGGGGAAATGTAATTGAATCGAGTCTCTGAAAGGGACATGATTTTATTATTTGAACTTGCTACGATACCAGAGATAAGAGAATATGTGAAATCAATTATAGAGCAATTTAAAAGCTCTTTGGAGAGATTCTCTCATGCATTGAGAGATGAGTATTTTTTAGAAGATTCGGATCGAGTCACTAAGAAATCATTTTTAGAGTAGATTGAGCGCTCTAACAAGAAATTACAAGCTATTGAATTATTAAGAGAGTTTGAGAGACAGTATTCTCGGTTATCAAAAATAGAAAAGATAACTTTGAAATCAAATCAGATTGAATTATTTTTTCAAGTAGCAGATGAAAAATTGCAAGAAAGGTTAGAGATTCTTCTTGAAGATAAAGATGAGGATGAAGGATTGACAACAAAATGGAAGGAAGTCAAAGATGCAATGGGATTGGTGGCAAAAAAAGAAAAGAGGAAGGACAAGGGTAATATCTAAAAAATGATGCAGGTACCAAAAGCTCAAGTGCCCACTTCACGATTAACGGTACCTATTGTTTAACCTTCCACAACTACATCAAAGAAAGAAGATATGGGGATTGAAGAACTTATATATAGAATGCATGATCTCTAAATTAAACTTGCAAGGCTTGAGGAGAAGACTTCTACAATGAATCCAAAATCTACTTTTAAGCAAGGGTATGTGCAAAGATGCATCTGGTGTGATGATGATTCCCATTCTCGAAAGGATTGTAGTGAGTTCAATGAAATGGTCCAACAAGGCATTATTTTTTGGAAAGATGGAAAGGTGGCATTAAAGGATACTGGTGATATTCTCCAAACCAACTTTGATAAGGGAGATATGAAAGCATTGATTAAAGATTATTTGACAGCAAATGGGATTGCAGTAATGGAAATTGCAAGTTATGGTACTAGGCTATTAGCCACGTGTCCAGTGCATTTCCGAACAAGATTATATGTAATACAACAAGGTGGTCTTCTATCTGAGAATATACTGAGAACCTGGCTATGGAAATTTTATTTGAAATTTGTTGGCAAAAATCCAATAAATAATTTGTCCTTAATAAAAAAGATAAACATTACAAAAATCTCACAAAAGAGAAGTCATATATATAAACCTTCTTGTATTCAAGTAAGTTTGTACAAAAAGGGTTCAAATTTCCACAAAAATCCTTCAAAATTTTATTCACCCGTAAGGACTTATTTCTTATTGAACTTTAGAATTCAATAACTCTTGATCCAACCATTCAATTTCTATAAAATTTACTTTTAAGTATAGAAAATCTTCTTAAATTTCATTGTAAGAAAGAATTTACCATTAATTCATTTTCAATTGTCCGATAACTCAAAATCTCAAGTAGGTACTTAAAACCCTAGCTCAGAGATATCCGAGCACTATTTTCTTTATATCTCACAAATCCAAAATTGGAATGCCACAAAATTCTTGCACATAGTCTTGCATCATATACATATATACTCTTAAAAATTTCGAGCCAAAAATCTATCAAATTGTTTAAGATATAGGTCAAAACGCAACCACTATTTAAGCAAGTCACTTACTATCCTTAAGTTTGTAAGCACTGATTTCAACTCCCAATATCTCCTTCATTATAGCTTGATTTTTATCAAGCTATATATAAAAAGTGTAGTTGTAAAAGTGCTTTCTTCAATCCTAATTGCCGATCCTTGATTGCTCTTTATATACACGAGTTATATCCAAAAGAATGACAGTAGGTCCAAAATCAACATCCTAACTTTGAGCGCCTAGAACTTCTTCATAAAAAGTGCAAATCATTCAAAATTTGCACCTAAACCTTATGATCCTAGCCTTCAATATTCAACTCTCCTCAAAAAAACAAAACCTAACTCCTAATAAATCCTCGGGCATCCTCCTTGAAGCCCATTAGGCATGATTTTTGGCCAATTAGAATAGAGATTTCTATCATCCACCTCTATCCATCTACATGGATGGCCAAACTATCTTTTTTACACTTAAAACTCTTTTCTAATCCTTCTTCTTATAAGATTTATATACTTTGTGCTTTAAGCACCAAATTAAAGAAATAAACTAAGATTTTAAAGGTCACTAATGTCTAACAAAGGTGACTTAAGATATATATAAGTTATTATCAATATAAAATCAATCTCAAAATTACTATCAAAAGAAGAAATAAGATTGTATAAACCTCAATAATAATCTTTTTAATAGATCTTTTTTAAACTAGTAATCTAATCACATCTTGTAACCAATAAAAGTCCATTGATATGGCTTTCATTTAGCTATGCAGTAAATTGTACATTAAATATACATGTACAATTTTTTCACATAATAGCCGAACCACAACACGACAACGTGCACCATCATATTTTTCCAAAAGACTAACTCAAGGCTCCTTATATTATTAAACAAATAGATTTTTTTCATGCAGCATAGGTAGTAGTATATCTTCAAGCACAGAAGTTAAAGGCAGGTATAGTCTAGAGTGTAGTACTCAAGATATTGCATCATTCTGAAATTTTACAATAACTCCTTCAATCTCTTCATTCCTAGCAGATAAAGTAATAAGAAGGCTTATAATAACATCTAAGTTGAACTCAAAATATTTGGTCATACTAATGTCTTGACTTCCAACCATTCTAAAAGAAAGAAGAAATGAATCTATAAAAAAATAATATTAATTTAGAAGAGGGTAATCTGTAACTTCTAAAATCCTTTAAGACCTTTAAGAAGATAAATGATCCATTTTCTCACAAGAGAGATAAAGCTCCAATATTATGATGAAAGAAATATTAGTTTAAAAAAAAATAATCCACAACCTTTAAAGTGCTATTATACCTTCAAAAAGAGAGATAATCTACTTTCTAACAAAAAGGATCAAACTTTAATATTGAAAATAAGGGCACTTTTGATAAACTATTAAAGACATGAGAATATAAAACAAGAAATTTGAACTAGAAAGAGGTTTCAAAAAAAACCAACAAGCACTTGAATTATCTAAATGAATACACAAACAATATCAAGAAATGTGAATTAGAACTTCAAAAGATGCATTGTCAAGACTAAAGAACTCTTCAGCCTTGACTTTAATATATATCTCTATCTAAGAAGCTTTTTAAGTAACTTCTACTAATTAGAAAACCTCTAAAATATTCTAGAAGGTTCTATAAACTTTCAAAATTTATGTCTCTAACAATATCTTGTAATCTTTGCAAGTTTAGGCGAACATATTATTTATGTTCTTTTGGAGTCTTGGAATAAATCAAGATATTGTTCAAATAGCATATAACAAAGTCATTAAAGAATTCAAAAAATATATTATTTATCAAATATTAGAAAATAATTGGCACATTTATAAGGCTAAAAGACATGATATTGTATTCAAAGTATTTATATCTTATATGAAAAAAGGTCTTCTATTTGTCTTATTCTTTGATGTATACTAGATCATAAGCTCCGTGGAGATCTATTTTAGTATAAATCTTAGCTTAATCCAATTGATCAAAGAGTCCAAATATCAATGACAAAGGATAATAATTTTTTTATTGTCACTTTGTTGAGACTATTATGTCGTGTTATGTAAAAATTAACTTGAAAATACATTAGACATTCGATTATAGAAGGATTTAATCTTACCTTGAAGTTAGATTTACAATCCAAAAACAAAGCATAAGGTGTTTAAAAATACCTTATTAGCAATCTTGAACAACTTAAGTAAGCTACTAATTATCTTAAATACATCTTATAAATCTTAAAAAAATCTTAGATATATCTTATCACATTCTAATCAGCTCTAAATATATTTTAATTAATTATTAATAACCTTAATTAAATCTTTAAAAAATATTTACCAACCAAAAGAAATTTTATAAAAATTCTAATCAATCCTAAAGAAATCTTTAAAAAATCTTTAAAAAATTATAAAAAAATCATAAAGAGATCCTAATAAAATCCTAAAAATCCTAATCAAATCTAAATTAAATATAAAGTAAATTCTAAAAAATCTTAATAAAATCCTAATAATATTCTAAATAAATCATAATTAAATTTTAATAAAATCTTAACTAATCTTAATGAAATTCTAATCTAATCTTATTCAAATCCTATAGCAGATTTAAAGTTTTAATAATTATTAAATTAATCATTGATCTTGATTCAAAAAATTTATATTTTTTAATCTACTAATTGATAATAAATATATAAAATTTGAAAAAAATTAATCTTATAAATTGAAAGAAAAAGCTATTAGTTCTTTTGGATATAAGTTGTCCTCCTTTTTCAATCTTGATGTCAATCTTTTAGTGTCAAAAGCTCTTTTTTGCACCATTTACTTGCTTTAAATTTTTTTATAAATATTAGACATTAAATCAACTATCAATTTACAAAAAATCATTTCAATCCAACTTGCCAATTACTCAAAATCATAGAAATCCTTATTGACCTTTAAAATCTAATTTCTTAGATCCCAATCCATTTGATTTTTAATAACCTTTGATCTGATTGTTTGATTAAATTCAAATTCACAACATATATTCAATACAATTATGTTAAAAAATCTACAAATTTTTATCTATAGATCTACCATAAAACTCACAAAATTCTCAAAAATGTGAATCCATTTTATTTCTTATATACTAGACTAATCTAAATAGAACCTTGACTTTCTATAATTCTCACAAAGTCATTACAAACTCAAAACCCTCAAAACCAACGCTCAATAAAACCATATTAAGTCTAATTTCTAAACTTGTTCTTCAATCAAATAAAGAATCTAATATTTGCTGTAAGTGCATGGTTTTGTGTCTTGGAATTTGGTACCAACTAGGATTCACAACTAATCCTCTTTGGATATCAATATAAGATTTTTTTAGGTAATTTTTGTTAAAAATTGCTTTTTAATTTTATCTAAAGATGTTTAAAATTTTTTTATTAATTTATTTATTTTATCTTATTTATGATCCTACAAAGTAAGTTGAAGCTTTTTTATAAAAATATACTATTAATACTAATTATATATATATATATTATTTATCTTTTTATTTTTTATTTATATTTTTTTAAATAATTTGTTATTATATTTTTAATTAAGCTCTTCTACAATATAATCCTTCTGTTTTTTCTTTCATCTAATAATCTTGTTACAACTTGACAACAATAATTGATGCACATTCACAAAGATCCATCTTTTTTTCTTCATAAAGAGTATAAGTGCACCAATATGAGATTTTAAAAGTTAAATAAAGTTTTTTGATAAATTCTTATTAACACATTTCATTAATATTATAAGTTTATTTTATAATAAATTATAAATTGAAACAAAAAGAGATTGCATGCCATCTTGAAGATCAATAGTACAATCATATGGACGATGTTCTAGCAAGATGTCTATATTCTTTTTTCAAACATATTTTTAAAATCTTTATATTTTTTTGGAAGGATTGTTGAAGTACTTGCCACTTCATATATTAGAATTACATTAATAGTAAAAAAGTATCCTTCTTGGTTGCTATCATAAAAATTCTAGTTCCAATAAAATAAAAATAAAAACTTTATAGTTTTAGATCTATAAGGTATATGGTATTTTCATTTAGATTTAGTAATAGTAAGTTGTGATATTCTAGAAAATTCTATTTTACAAAATATCTAATCTATATAGAGATTATATCTTTTAAGCCAAATTTTTTTAAAAATAATAGAATAAAAATATAAAAATCAAAATATAATGATATTAAATACAACTTGACTACTATGATTTATTGATGTTACTTCTAATGGACTAGTTTCAAGAATAATATCTTTATGATTTCTATTTGAATAGCCTTATATTTCTTAATGATAGGAAATTTATGGATTTTTAAAAATTCTAAATCAATAAAGCAAGCAAAGATTCTTGAATCTACTAAAGCAAGGGTTTTGAAATTTTGAGCAGTTGAACATATTGGTATGATAAAGTAATGAAAAAGGTTAGATGATAGTATATGATCTTTTTTGTTTTATAGAGTAGAAGAATGTAATTGCAAATAGTTATATTACATATTGTCTTATTTGAAAATGTACCAAGCACTTCATTGTGGAAGGAAAACTTATACTTTGCAACTAACCAAGGATTTAACAATCCTAATAAAATCCTAAATAAATCCCAATTAAATTTTTAACAAGCCTAATTAAATCCTAAAGTAGTTTTATAGAAATATTAAAAGAATTATAAAGAAATTCTAAAATAATCCTAATAAAATCATAAAAAAATCTTAAAGAAAGTCTAAAGAATCTTTAAAAAATTCTAAATAATTTTTAAGGAAAATATAATGAAATCTCAATCAAATCTTAATCAAATTCTAATCAAATCCTAATCAAATCCTAATCAAATCTTAATCAAATGTTAATGAAATTTAAACAAAATTCTAATGAAATCCTATTAAAATTTTATAGTTCCTAATAAAATCTTTAAAATATTTTAAATAAATCTTAATCAATTTCTAATAAATTTTAATGAAATCTTGAAGATATCTTATATAAATCCTAATTAAATCCTAACCTATTTTAATAAAATCTTAAAGATATCTTATATAAATCTTAATTAAATTCTAACTAATTTTAATGGAATTCTAAAGAAATCCTAAGTAAATCTTAACAAAGTCCTAATGAAATCCTACAGAAAATTTAAAACCTCAATAATTATTAAATTAATTATTGATCTTTATTTAAAATTTGTATACTTTTTGACTTGCTAATTATAATTAAATATACTAAATTTGAAGAGATTTGAACTTACAAATTGGAAGAAAAATCTCCTAATCCACTTAAGTATAGATCGTCTTCCTTTCCTAATATTAATATCAATCTTCCAACATCAATAGTTCCTTTTTGCACCATGCATATGTTTTAAAATTTTACAAAAATATTGGAAATTAAGTCAAGTATCAGCTTAAAGAAAAACCATTTTAATCTAATTAGTAGATTTTTTAAAATCATAAAAATCCTCATTGACCTTTAAAATCCAATTTCTAAGATCCTAACTTACTTAAATTTTAATAATCTTTGATCCAATTGTCCAATTAAGCTAAAGATCATAACAGATATTTAATACAATTATATATACAAATTTAAAAATTTTTACTTATAGATTTGTTACAAAATTTATAAAAAAATTTAAAATATAAATCTACTTTATTTCTCAATAATCATCCAAAAAAAACCTTAAATTTGCATAGCTATCAAAAAGTCATTACAAATTCAAAAACCTTAAAATTAATGTTAAAAAAATCTATCTAATCTACTTTTCAACCTTATTCTCCAATCAACAAAAGAACTTTCTATTTGCCTTAGGTACATAGTTTTGTATCTTGGAATCTGATTTTGATTCTAGTTCACAATTGACTTTCTTTAGATATCAATCTAAGGTTTTCTTAGATAAGTTTTGTTGAAACTATCTTTTGCTTTCATTTAAAGATACTTATAATATTATTCTACTTTATTCTTTTATTCTTTTATTTATTTTTTTATTCTACTTTAGTTCATGTTGCTTATGATCCTATAAAATAAATAGAAGTTATTTTTATAAAAAGATGATATTAATATTAAATATATTTACTACCTCCTTATATTTTATCTATATTTTTAAAGTGATTTTGTTACTAAGTATTCAATTAAACTCTTCTATAATATATGTCTTGTTTTGATCTTTCATCTTAGAGCCATATTATAACACAACAATAATCTTTACTATGATTAAATGTCCTTGTTTTCCTACAAAGCTTCTAGTGATGTGACCACACTCCTCATTTGATATGTATATCAATGCTTTTTGTTGCAATTATTCGCCTTGTGGTCAAGTTCTTTACAATACAAATATAAACTGTGTTCTATTTTATATTTTTTTTATTGCTTAGAAAGAAATTTAAAGTGAACTGCATCAATTTCCATATCTTCTATTTCCAAATTTTAGCTAAAGATGGGAAATATAAAAGATATCAAATAATTGGTATAAAGTCATGGCATAAGCAGTGGATGTTTATTCTATTGATACTAAAATAACTAGTTATTATAATTCATAATTTAATTAATAGCTTTATTAAGAGTTTGAGGATCAAACAAAGATAGTAATATATATTTTACATCATCTTGTAATTCCTAATAAAATTGATTTATCAATAAATCTTTATCTTAATTAATATCACATACTAATTGACAAAATTCTAAAATATAAATAATTGTAGAATATATTTTCTATCAAAGGACTTAGATTTTAATTGCAGCAAAAAAAATCTTATTGTATTTTTCAAATACTTCCACAAATTTTGTCAAAAATGTTTCAAAGTTATATAATATGGAAGAATTTTTTGCAAATAATGGAGCAAACTAAGACAAAGGTTGATCTAAAAGTAAGAATCTAACCAAACCAATACAAGATACTTTTGTGAAATACTACTAAGGTTGTAATACAATAATAAGTTGTACTTCATTTACAAAGCCATAAAACTTTAAATGAGTTCCATCAAACTTCTTTAAAAGGCTAATTCTTTATTTTTTTTGTTGTTGACATTGAATTACTATATTGAATACATACATCTTTTCGTAAGGTAGACCTTAATAATAGAGTTCCTAAAGTGACTTGTGATAGTGACTAAGGTGGTTCTACTCTTTGACCATTATGTATGGTCATACAAAGATCTTCATTTTATTTAGACAAGATCTTTGTCTTAATTCTCAATGCTTCAAGAGTATTTGTAATTGAATCTAATTTTTTTTTCTTTAGAATTTATCATATTGAACTCTTTATTTCTTATTATAATCTTCCTTCTTAAAATTCTATCTTAATTCATGTCCTTGATACCTCCAACTTATTTAGACCTTAAGGCTATAAATTTGAATAAAAAATTGATATAACATGCTATGAATTATTATTATTTATTATTAATAAGTGAAATAAAAGAAACAATGGATCAAAGATGTTTTAAGTTTAAAATTATATATATATATATATAATAAAATATATTATATATTTTTAATATTATAAAATATCAATAAATCAAGAAAGATAATATGATAGAAATTAATAATTATTATAGCATACATTGAAAGTCGTGGAAACTTATAAAATCAACAATTAGGAGCAAAACTAACATAATTAGCTAACTAATTTACTTCACAAAACCACCAACATGACTATATTTTTATCAATTAAAAAATAAAACTATTATAACATAGTTAACAAGAAGTATTTTAAAATAGACATATATTAGTTTTAATAAAAAATAATTAATATAAAATATTAAAATATAAATCTTATTATTTATAAAAATAAAAAAAATAAATTATTTTAAATTATAATATAAAAAGATAAAATAATCTTTAAAAAATATAATAACTATGTAATTATATTAAATTAGGAAAAAAATACTATTCTTTAGAATTATTTTTAGATTACAATTATATAATAGAATAGGTAGAAAGAAGAGAGATTTACATCTTATTAGAGCTTCTATTAAGCATTTAATTTCTATAATAAGATTATTCTTATACAATTAGAATTAGAAGTGATATTTAATGATCCTTCAATTGACATATTAAAAATAACTAATTTGTATGGTTTCAATAAATTTAATAAAAAAATAACGATAAAAAACTATAAAATAAAAAATAAAATATTAGATGGCTATTTGATGGTTAATTAATGATAACTATAATATAATAGAAAAAAATTGAAGACAGGTTTAATAGAAGTAGAAGAGACATATTTGTTATATAAAAATAACTTAGAATCAGCTTACAAGATACTTGGTGCTTATAAACTACTTAAATAATAATAACTTTGTAAAGAGTTTTTAGAACAATAAACAAGATGGTCCTAGAGTATTGGCATGTTTAGATTAGAATTGTATATCTAGATAGATAGTTTTAAAAAAATCAATAGAACATAAGATATGAAAATATGTACTGTTATTGGACCATTTCTTTATATATGATTGTATAACTATCTAAAGGCAAAAACTACCTACTAAGTAAAAAATTTAGATGTTTCTTTTACAGTGTAAAGACGTTAAGAAATCAATCTCAGATGTATTGACAGGAGTAGAAAAATTATTATTTACAACGAAATTTACAAAGGCTATAAAAAGAGGTTATTAAAAATATTATAATAAATAAAATAGGTATTTTAGAAAAGAAGTAAAAAAGAAACTTGGAAGCGATTTATACTAAAATTCATCCTTATACCTACAGAGATGAATATAATCGAAATTGAGGAAGTAATAAGACCACCAACAAAGTAAAGAATAATACATCATAAAAAGTTAAAAAAGCAGGACTTAATTCAAGTAAACAATCAAAGAAGAAAATATTTTACTAATATTTTTATATAAGTCAGAAATATATTCAAATACAAAATTTTTAATACAAAAATAAACATGATTGGTACAAATAAAACCAAACAAATAATAATGCTTCAACTATAATTATATTCTAAGAATAGTAATTGAATATTAATTAAAATTTAAAATATTTATTAAAAAACTACTATCATCTTTTAAATTAAAAATTACAATTAAATATTTAATTCCAGAAATATATTAAGTTATATATGAAATTCATATATAATTTTTAAAAACTTATTTTGGTCAAAAATTTCAAAAAAGATTATGCTAAGTATCTTCATGACTTATTAAAACAGGATATTTGTCTTAAATACTTATTGAGAGATTCATGATACTGTTATATAAAACAAAAGACAAAGAGATATTTGGCATTTATAATTTAAATATTTTTTTGTAATACTACATAAAAATCATTTTGTATAATGTTTATATTTTTAATTTAGTATGATTCATCAAGTCTAAACAACTTTATAACCTCTTAAATTATCTTGGACAAAGAGATATTTGGCATTTATAATTTAAATATTTTTTTGTAATACTACATAAAAATCATTTTGTATAATGTTTACATTTTTAATTTAGTATGATTCATCAAGTCTAAACAACTTTATAACCTCTTAAATTATCTTGGACAATGTCATATTATCACACAAAACTAATTGTTAGGCTAAATCCTCCAAATATGATAATGAATTCCTCCAAATTTTAGATTTTATAAGACACTATGGTTGTAATAATTCTAAATTTAATTTTTAAATCTATAAAAGTTTATATTTTTAAATATTTAGATATAAATATATTTATTTAAGTCTTGTTTAATTTTTAAAGAGGTTTAAAGCTTTGACAGATATTTGATGTATAAGACTTATGGTCTTTAAGGGAAAAAAGAAAAAAAAAGAAGAAAAATAAAAAAAGACCAAAACCAATAAAAGTCTTTGGTATCAATAAATTTTAACTAATAGCTACAATATCCAAGATACAACCTTATTTCTATTTGCAATAATAATTGTATTTGATAATGAAAGAATTTACAAACTGATTGACTTATTTTTTTAATTTTAAATTCTAATAAGAATGGAAATAAATAAATAAATAAGTAAAAAGTAAGCATTTAATTTAATTAATAATAAATCTAAAATAATCTATATTTTAAACAAAAAACATACATACTTACAAATTATATACAATTAGAATTTATAGACAACTAATAAAGACTTTTATAAAAAGCCTTCTTAATATATATTTATATTTTAAATGTAAAATGATATAATATCAAGGACTACAAAATCTAAGTAAGTACTCTACAATTAGGTCAAAAAAGATGCCAAGGTGGTACCATGGTAAAAAAAATTCTTCATCCATACATAGATATTTGATGACTTTGATAAATATTTGCGATGCATGTCCTTGCTCGCACCTTTCTATTAAGTTTGGAACTTAAGACAGCACTAAGATCAAAATTAAGGAAAGAAAGGGTTAAGTGAGTCTTGGCCGAAGTTAGGGGAGGACTAAGGCATTGGGACTAAGGCATTGGAATTAAGGAGAAGAAGGGCCAAACCATAGTAATAAAATGCATCAGCGCCTAGAATCAAACCTTGTACTAGCTTGGCGCCCCTATAATATCCTACCACCAAATCCCTTGTCACTTGTACTAGTTCATTTAACTACTAATAACAACCTAATATCTCAGATTATCTCAGATTGATCTTGGTTTTGTCCCACTTGCTGCCTGTTGATTGTCCACTTCCTATGGGTAGCAGGCAAGGTAGAACTGTGATTGGTCCTTTCATCCAATTGCAAGGATGACGTAAAAATTTTGAAGTACCAACTGGGCTCCTTTCTTGTCAAATTGGTATTCTATTACTTTGTTTTAATCTTATTTAAATGCTCTCTAAAGAATTCTTAAACTACAAATGTATATGACTCAAAAATTTAAAACTCACAATGATATAAATAAATAAATCTTTATCAATAAAATAAATCATTCTTACTTTAAATTAATTACATAATAAACATAATTGCTACATGTTCTATTGATTCAAAATTAAAAGCCTAGTAACATAAGACTACATGTAAATAATACTTTCCAAATATATTGATTATATGGCATGAAAAAATTCCTATAGATGCATAGAGATAACAAAATATCAGCAATGAAATTGATACCAAGCATGATCTACATACTCCAACATTAAAGGCAACATTCCATTATTGGACTTAAAAATATACAACAGCACAGACAGTACAGACATGGATTACCAGTCTTTCATACACCCTTAGTTTCAAAGGAGATAACCACATATTGTAACATGGTCATGATATTCAACATTTAATTTTTAAATAAAGACTAATTAAAGACTTATATTACAGAATTGGTATGCCAATCTATTAATTTGGGCACTAATAAAATATTACAGATTATCAAAGTATATATTGATATTACGGATATAGAGCTTAGATATTAAAAAGATTTCTTCTTAAGTCATAAATCTACTTTTGCTTGGTCATATGCAAATTTAAAAGATATTCCTGCCAAAGTTTGTGAGCATCAAATTACTTTAGAAGAGGATGTTACACCAATTCATCAAAGACAACACTGCCTTAATCCAAAATATTCTCTCATGGTAAAGGAAGAAGTAGATAAACTTTTAGACGTGGATTTCATATATCCAATACCATATAGTGAATGGATTTCACCAATTCCAATAATACGGAAGAAGAATAGAAAAATTTGAATTTGCTAAGACTTCCATAAATTAAATGTGGCTACCAAGAAGGATTATTTTTTTTACCTTTTATCAATAGTATATTAGACATGATAGCCGGACATGAATGCTATTTCTTTTTGGATGGATTTTTGAGTTACAATCAAATTAAAATTATAGTAGAGGATTAATTAAAGACTATTTTTACTACGGATTGGAGCATATTTGCTTATAAGGTGATACTATTTGAGTTATGTAACGTCCCAACCATATTTCAAAAGGTAATGATGCAAGCATTTCAAGATTATTTACAATTGTCAATAGAAATATTTTTAGATGATTTTTTCACATTTAGTACAAGAGCTGACCATTTGGAATGTCTTAATAAATATTTGGATCAATGTGATAAGTACATAATATCTTTGAACTCTAAGAAGTGTCCATTTGGTATACCCTTAAGAAAGCTTTTGGAACGCATTGTTTCTATAGCTAGTATTGCTACTGATTTGGATAAAGTTACTTGTATATTGGCCTTACCAAAGCTAAAAATAATGTTGGGTGTTTGTGATTTTGTAAGCCATGTTAGCTATTATCAACGATTTGTTGATTTATTTGTAGTCATATATCACCCTTTAACTAATCTCTTAAAGAAACCACCTTCAGATAAATCTAGTCCAATTTGGACTAAAGAATGTACAGTTATATTTGAAGAATTAAAATAAAAATTGATATCTGTACCTGTATTTATTGCACTGTGTTGGACGAAATTATTCTATATTTATATTGATGTATCTAATGTTGTTATTGGATCCGTGCTAAGCTAAAAAGATAAAAAAAATTAGGATCATCGAATATATTATGCTAGTCGACAATTCATTGCTGTAGAACAAAATTATTTTATGACTAAACGGAAAGCCTTGGACATAATCTACTTTGTACAGAAATTTCAATATTATTTGTTTGATTATCCATTTGTATTTCATATCGATCACGATGCTCTTAAATATATAGTCAATAAATCTCAATTAAATGGACGCATTGCTTGATGGGTGTTACTGCTTTAAGAATTTAATTTTGTTATTAATATTTGATCAAAAAAGAAACATATCCATGCGGACCATTTATTTCATCTAACCAATATATTGGGAATTAAACCTATCAATGATACACTTCTTGATACAAAATTATTTGCCGTGGATTTAATTTCATTAGAATATAGTAAATTGATTCAATATTTGACATTCCAGACATTCCCATTTACTTTTACCAAGAAATTTAAGCTCCATTTGATTTTAAAAAGTGTTCTATATACCATGATAGATGACGCTTTGTATAAGCAAGGAAAGAATGAAATATTACATTGTCACGTTGTTATTTAAAACATAGTGTGAAAGATATAAAAGAATGTGTTAAAATAAAAAGATTAAGATTAAAAGAGGAAAGGATGAAAAAAAAGAAAGGAATTGTGATTATAACTACATTATCTTAGATGTTACTGCATTTGTCACAAGCTCAAGGGTGGTAGGTAGGCCAAACTACTAATTTCCTGCTAAAATTTCCATTAGTAGTATCAAGTCATGAAGCCAGGGGTTTCTATAATGAAGTCAAGTGAATTTGATCCCATGTCAACTCTAGAGTAGCCAAGAACGTTAACCACACAAGCTTCTTTAACTTGACAATGTAGGTTGTAGTTCTTTCTTTTTTATCTCTAATCTAATCTAAATTGTTTCTTTCTACTTGTTAGATTTTCTTCTATTTATCTTAGATCTACTTTACCTTTATTTTCTTCTCTCTTAGATCTGAACTTAAAAGTTGTGGGCTGAAATTAGAAGAGAAGTTGATAGAAAATTGGTAGTAAGAAGGTAGAATGAAATTCACCTTGGAAAATGAGATTTCTTCAAATTAGTCTAAGGAAAAAGATTGAAGAGGTGGAAAGACATGGATTGAGAGGTCTTTTTTTGACCAAGAAGATAAGGAAGACCACGCAGAGATGAGAAGGGAAGGAGATGAGAGAGAAAGACAGTGTATATATGTGTGTTTTTTTTGTATATAGAGGAAGTTAAGAGACAAATTTGAAAGAGAGATTTGATACACATAATCTATGTAAGTTAAAGAAGAGATGAATATAAGTTTAATATTTATCTGTTTTATAAATAAAATATTATGCTCTTTCAAAGTAACAAGGATCTATTTCCAAATCAGTGAAGTTTGAGGGAGCACACCTTTGTGATTAGAATAGTGCTTTGAGTAAATTTTATTGGATTTTGTAGATATATGAGTCTATAAGGTTGTATAAAAAATTAATTGCTATTGGAGTTATATTTGAAGAGTTATGAAGAAAATTGTGGTCAGGTCCAAAGTTATTAGAAGACAGATTAAAGAAGAAGGACGGAGCCTATAACTCAAGTTTGGAGAGGACTTTTGGAGCAATAATTAGAGGGTGTTTACAACAAGAGACAAAATACAAGCCTACCAAATTTCAGCATTTTGATCTTCTTTAATAAGAAGCAATGAAGGTATGAAGCAAAGGCGGTCTAGAATCAAAGGCTGTAGAGAGGGATAACTTTGACAACATGGTTCTTCCTAACCACAATAGCTATGATCAAAATATTTCTATAATTTGCTTCTTTACTTCCTTAATTACCTTGTACCTAAATTTTGCTTCAAATGATGTGATACCATAGGATTTATGATCAAAATTGGGAGGCGGGTCTCTAAAGGCAAAATAGGTTAGGATTCATAAAGTACGTTTTTTTTTTTATGTAAATTCTTCAATTTTATGAACTTTTATGAATCTCATCTTGTACTTGATTAACTAGAGGCACAAAAGACCT
Organism: Physcomitrellopsis africana; assembly: GCA_036785485.1. Classification (NCBI taxonomy): domain Eukaryota; kingdom Viridiplantae; phylum Streptophyta; class Bryopsida; order Funariales; family Funariaceae; genus Physcomitrellopsis; species Physcomitrellopsis africana. Next base: position 6,585 of record JAWRVF010001688.1, on the reverse strand, counting down.
TGTATTTTTTAGGACTAAGACTTTCACCATGACAATGCCATTGTATATTTCAAAGTGAAGTACGTACCACATTAGATGGATGTCACCTAGATAGTTGCGATGGGCACTTTGCCGATGATAGCACTGCTTGAAAAGCTTTAATGGCTGGATATTGGTGGCCAACAATGTTTTCAAATGTACACTAATATGTCCAATGTTGTGATCCTTGTCAATGTATTGGTAGACCTATTAGTACTTCTGCCATGGCGTTGGTGCCAATTTTGGTACAAGCACCATTTGAAAAATGGGATATTGATTTTGTAGGACCAATTGTACAAGCCTCACAAAATAGAAAAAAAAGATATATTTTGGTAGCAACTAATTATGTCACAAAATAGGCTAACGCGGTGGCAATCAAAATTGATAATATTAATATAGTAGCTATATTTTTATTCGAGAATATTATCACTCGCTTTGGATGTCTCAAAAAATTAGTTAGTAATCAAGGAATCTACTTTATTAATGCTACATTTGCAGCCTTGACGAATAAATATGAGATCAAATATCAAAAAACAATCCCATATCATCTTTGAATCAATGGACAAATTGAAAAGACCAACAATATTTTAAGTAAAGTTTTAACTAAGATTGTGTTTGGTGTAGGATTGGATTGGGATATAAAATTATTCATAGCTTTATAAGCGTATCGTATTGCGTATAAAATAACTACCAATTCCACCTCATTCCAATTGATATATGAGTAAGATGCAATATTACTAATTGAATTAGAAGTTCAAATTTTAAGAATTACATTGGATGAACAACTTGGTGACAAGGAATCCCTCCAATATCGATTAGCACAATTGAAAAAATTAGATGAAATTTAGATTACGGTTCTTTTGACTATGGAAGCTACACAGCATCGCTATAAGAATTATTATGATAGTAAATTACATCTCAAATCTTTTTTGTCCAATGACCTAGTACTTCTTTATGATAGCTGATTTCACAATTTTTTGAAAAAATTTCAAGTCCGTTGGCATAGAACGTATCAAGTAGTGGAAGCCTTTCTTAATAATTCAGTTCAATTGGAAGATTTTATGGATATTTAATTTACCACACGAATCAACAGAAATCGGTTACGACTTTATTGTACATAAATTCAAGATGGATTTCAAAAATGGGAGGGAAGATGGTGTACCTGTTCATGATAAGATTATCTATATTGTAGGCATATGATAGTTAGAAAAGATGGTTGATGGTCAATTTTGGATACTATTGCTATCTAGTTAGGAAAATTTGATATGAGATTATGGTATATTGCATTAGAGATTGTTGATTCAAACCTCGAGTAAAAGATTAAGAGCATGGTACTTAATAGAAGTTTTTTAACATTATTGAGCAAAGCATATGTATTGGACCATAGAATTTTTTGTAGTCAGAAAAAACAGTGTTAGCATGAGCGAGAAGTGAGAAGCAAATTATAGTCCACAATGTCAATGGAAAGGTCAAAGAGAGCTTTGGACAAAGAAGAAAGTGTCCAAAACGTGAGAAATAAGAGTAATTTGTAGTCGCCGTCTTTAGTAGTGCTCACCAACATGGAGCCAATGAAGTTGGAAATATGTTGGTCCCTATGAAGATAAAGAGATTTTAGAAACATATAATTATATGCATTTCTGTGAGGGTCACATTATTGCCGCCAATTATTGTGGAATTAATGGCAAAATATATAACAAACTATAATCCAGAGCATGGTTTGAGTGTAATAAACATGAGGATAATCAAGATCAATGAGAGTACTTTACAAACGATACTACATCTACTGATTGGTAAGCTTGTGGTCAACGTCAAAGTGTCTATTGATTTTAGATCGGTTAATTATTTTAAAGGTAGTCTATCATCACTAGAAAAAAATTAGGGCTGAAAGGTGGCAGAGGTGCTCACATCGAAGCTTATGGAATGGATGTGATTCATTCAGAAGCAGCTAGGTTTGAACCAACATATCAGATATATATCCGAACGGCTACTATTTGTAGCAATAGGAACGCTAAAAGGAATGGACTTAAAAGTACACAATAGCACAGACAATACAGACATGGATTACCAGTCTTTCATACACCCTTAGTTTCAAAGGAGATAACCACATATTGTAACATGGTCAGGATATTCAACATTTAATTTTCAAATGGACACATTCAATATCAAATATAAAAATGCACTAAATATCCAACTTGTACAAGCATGTATATTAACTATTCAAATTGACTGGAATAATATGGTGATTAATTTGACATACAATATGGTGATATGAAAGCATAAGTTACAGTTTACTTGCTAATCATTACCATATTAGTAATAATAATATATTTGCACATTATAATTCATCAAATATCTGCTACATTCAGAGCAATTTAAGTTCAATTTTGAAATTAGATGCATTTTCGAAGTGTAACACAGCTGTTGCTTACAAATGTTCAATAGAGGAATTGAAGATGTTGGCCACAGACTCTGTTTTACCATATTTAAAAATGTACAAGACGTAAAGATTTTCGTTTAATCCGAATTAGTAAAATGCCATTGCACCTTTCATTCGAAACCCCGATTCGCCGCAATATACATGGTCAACACTTCAAGGCAAATGTCCTGCAACGTTACAGACCAAATAGCACACCGTCTACTGGTTGCCAAACCCATTCATTGCCGACACAAACATTTTGGTTATTACCCCATACACCCACAATAACACAGCACACCAAAGGACACATACCGTCGACGCTCACGTGAACCGTTCCAGATGTCACAAGAAAAAGGTTTCCCGGATTCGGGTCATTTAGAATACATTGGGGGCGACCCAAAAACAGAAAACATCGTAACGATCTCAATGTCCTACTCAAGTGATTTCGACGGATGCACAATCTAGTTCCCGGGGGTGAAGTTGGTGGCGTACGCCCATGCGTTGTTGGCCACCGGGTCCGCCAAGTGGTCGTTCAAGTTCTCCAATGGGCCCTTTCCGGTCACGATCGCCTGCACGAAGAACCCGAACATCGAGAACATGGCCAATCGCCCGTTCTTGATCTCCTTCACCTTCAACTCTGCGAAGGTGTCGGGGTCGTCAGCCAAACCCAAGGGGTCGAATGAGCCTCCGGGGTAGATGGGGTCCGTCACCTCGCCCAAAGGTCCTCCCGCAACACGGTACCCCTCCACGGCTCCCATCAGCACCACCTGGCATGCCCAGATCGCCAAAATGCTCTGAGCGTGCACCAGGCTGGGGTTGCCCAGGTAGTCCAACCCGCCCTCGCTGAAGATCTGAGCTCCGGCCTTGAACCACACCGCCTCGCCGAACTTCACACCGCTCTTGGCCAACAGCTCGGGGGTCACGCACCCCAAAGCTCCCAACATGGCCCAACGGGCGTGGATGACCTCCAGCTCCCTGTTGCGGGCGAAGGTCTCGGGGTCGGACGACAGTCCAGCGGTGTCCCATCCGTAGTCACCGGCGAACTCGCCAGTGAGGTATGACGGGGTCTCGCCGGAGAATGGGCCCAGGAACTTGGGCCTGTCAGCTCCGTACCTGAGCAACAGTACGAAATTCGACTTAGACATCGGTCCACCCTATCCCGGATTCCAGATTCACAATGCACTCCCTCGGAATGGGGCTCCATTGCAACCCCGACATTGGTCAGAGTTTCAATGGCGGCCTCCATCTCCCAGTTCTGTGGCTGATCACACAGTGGGTAACTCAATCGACCACAGGCCCTGGACGACTGCCATTCCGACGACTCAGTTGTAACGACAATTTGAAGGCGTCGGCCGTGAGCCTCGAGTCGCCCACACACCCAATCCCATCCCTCCACATCCGGTCCTATCTCAACACACCCAATTCAATCCTAACACAAGCATCACGCACCCAAGACTGTGAACTACGAGTTTCTGAGGTGGGGGCAGTACCAGATGCTGTCGCTGCCTGCGGACTTGCTGACGGTTCGGCGCATGGTGACGCGGGCCTCGACATTGCCCACCTTGCGGGACAGCTCGTTGACGGGCTTGAGCAGACTCTGCCCAGCCAAGGCTGTCGAGTGCATCGCGGTGGCTGCTGCCATGTTTACTCGCACGTTCCTGAACGAGAGAGACGTCTTATGAGTATCGAATTCAGAGATGAAGTGGAGTTGCTAGACTGACTCAATGCGGTCGATGAGCCCCGGACCAGGGCCTTATAAGGACTTCGTCCAGCGCAAATCATGTTCGGGGCAATTGTATCGTGAGCGGATTGGATAAGGCGAGCTCCAGTAGGATAGCGAGACAATCTTGGATGAAATTCCCATCAAGTTGGTCGCCCTGGGCGCTGCTAGCAACCACGGAAACGGATTCCGCTACCTCCAAAACCAGATGAATGTGGCATTCCTTTTCCCAGCATCGTGACCAACATGGCCCATCTGTGGAGTTTGTTCCGCTGGTGGTCCGCCAGCCTCACAAACCGCGAAGTTCAGGATCTTTCGCACCAGGAGCCCACAAAAAACAAGTGTGATGGTGGTCACCGTTGTGAGCCTCGGAAAGGTACCGTTGGGTGTGCTGAATCCTGCATGCCAAGAGTCGATGGCTCCATTCTGACACAAGGAAGCGGAGCACTATCGCATGCGGTGGACAAGCCCGCGCGTGCCGTAATCGCCTCGACCATCGATGAGCTTGTGATCTTGGATTCTTACACGCTGGGGATTTTTGACAATCAAGCCAAGATTGAGAGCTTGGCAACGACAGAGCTTCGGTGAAGGGCGAAGAATGGCTCGGTACAGAACTTTTGTATGAGATATTCCATTTATATGCTGCTCTTGTAGAATCCCTGAAATAGTTAGTGGTGGTATGTGAGGACGGGTGGCGGTTTGGCTGTGCGCCTCAAACCAATGCGCAGTTAAGGCGGGGTGCATACCGCGCTCGTTGTAAAGCTTGGCCGGGAGAACAAGCCACCACTCGTTCTGGGAGAACTGAGTGACAATATTGATGTTTCATAAGTTGATTGATGAGTGATTACATCGGTCCTCAACTGCTTAATAAGACTATTTATGACTTGTTTCATTTTTAGAGGTTGTAAGTATAGTAGATTTTTGCCAAAATCAAACAATTACATAGGTTTGTTTTATCCTTAGACAATTATATGTTCTTGGACAAGTATATTTTTGGTAAGGAATGGTGGGTATTAAACTAAGTTGAAGTTTTTTTGAAATTAGTTGGAAAGAATGTTGAGGAGCCATTTAAACATATGGTAATTAGATGAAGTATTGTTGTTGTTAAAATAATGCTTAGTGTTATTAAATGGTGAATAGAAAAAATTATAGAAAAATTCATAGACATTATAGAGGGTTGGAGATTTGTATGTTATATTTGTTGCACGTGCCATGCATGACAAGATTAGGGAGCTTTTTTAAAGTATTACAACTCATGTCAAAAAAAATTATTGTTATTGTTATTAGGCTTAATTTAAGTAGCTCATTAATTTTTAATTTAGTAGAAGCTATTAGAATGCAAGTTCTTGTTGTAGATTTCATTTTAAATTTGATATTGAATATTATAATAGTACCAATTTAGTTTGGCTATACTATATTTGATAAGAGATGATTTGGTTGCAATTATTAGTGCTGATATTTGGTAACTATTTTATTAATATGCTCTAATTAGATAGTAAGTATTAATTTTTTTAGAAAATATAGGTTGTAATCTAGATTTAAACTTAGCTTAATTTCTTTGGCAAAGAAATCAAGATTTAATGTGGTGATTTGAATACATTATAAATAATTAGGAAGGTAATATCAAATATTAATTTTTAGTGAATTCCCTTGTCTTTTATTTTCATCTCTTAAGTCAATAAAGACTTTGTGTTGTTTTTGTACACTTATATTTTACAATTTGTTGCCATGTATATTAAAATTTGTCAAAAATAAGATGCAAGATATATAAATAGATGAGAATCAATGAATGTTTATTAAAATATTATAATTTAAAATCAATAAAGATTTATACAAATTTGTACAACTTATTTAGAACATATTATTCAGTAAATAAATAAGACACATAAATTAAGGCATATCATACTTTATAAAAAAGTATTTAAAAATAAAACATAATTCAACACCTTGAATTTAAAAACTAAGGCTAAAAGTGCTAAACTTTACTTCTAACTTTTAATTGATTTGATTTGAAACTTCATTCAATCCATCATTATTTTTTCCAATATTTGTAGATTTTTACATTCAATATAATGATAATTTAAAAAAATTATTTTAAAATATTTTAAAATATTTTAAAATTATTTTACATCTAGATAATTTTATATATATATATATATATATATAATATTTTTAGAATTAATATTATGAAAGTTTGGTTCAAAAATGAAGTTGATAAGTTTGTAGCTTGTAGAATGTAAGTGCTTTTGAAGCTATTATGGTTTTGTTATTTTTATTTTATTTTATACACATCTTATCATTATGTTTCCAATAACAATCTCAATATTGTAGGATTTTCTTCAAATATAAGTGATAGTTTTAAAATTATTGATGATAATATAGATATATCAAATGATGAGGATAAACTCTCAAAAGTGTCACGGACACAAAT